>BRXY01000583.1:33428-177526 GCA_030267945.1 Triparma strigata | reverse complement strand
CAAGTCAACGCGTCCCTTCACTTCAAGACTTTTCATCTCTTTCAGAATGTTCGCTGTGTGAGGGAGACGAATAGGTTGCATACCCTGTCATTTTGGGGGGAATGTGGTGAGGTTGTTAAAAAACGTTCTGTTACAAGCGAAGGCGAGAACAACGGTGACAGAGACCGGGGAAGTTTACGGGTAGCTTCGAATATAGTTATAAACCTTCCCTCCGAGACTCACCATTTCACCGCCTTCATCTCCTGGAGTGTTTGAAGGCTGAGCGGGGGGTTCGTTGGCATCTATCATGATGTTGAACGCATCGCGAAGCGCGCGAAGTTGATCGACGGATAATGTTGCCATTTTTGGACAAACTTAGACAAGCTCATTCTGGACCCCATTTTTATCTCAGGTTTGCCTGAGGACCCCATTTTTGTCGAAATCCCATAGGCGGAATCCCTGTAAAATGGAAGTTGATCAAGGCAGTTTTGACGACAGCGCGAAACACCTCGAAATACCTAAAGCTGTGGTTTTGATATAAAATATTATAATTACATTACAGGTCAACTTGGTCCATGAAATTGACCGGGCAGCTTCCGTCCAACCTGCAGGCCAGGCTGTAGTACGCCCTGTCGTTGTAGTTGACCTCATACTGGTGGAAGCGGGTGTCCCAGTCGGCCTCCATCTCGAATTCTGTGTACTTCTGGGACTGGAAGGTGGAAGATAGATCGGAGCCTGATGACCAACCGAAGCCTGCGAACATTGTGTTAGAAAAAAGGCATACCCCGAAAGTCCGAAACCCCATCCACACCCTAAAAATAACTCACCTTGCTTCGATTGTTCTATCAAACTTATCAAATCCCGCTCGTCTTCTAGCTCTCCCTCGAAGGTATTGAGAACCCCGCTCGTGTCTAGGTAGTCGGCCGTCAGCCGACTGACCGCAACGAACTTCGCCCGCCTCTGCTCCACCACGGTCTCCACTCCTATGAGCTTGTCTGGTGGGGTCGGGTGAACGGCGTTATCTACTATGTTACTGCACGTTTCTCTGCCACCTACGTCCCTGGAGTCTAGATCTGGGTCCAGGACGTGCATGTCGTTGTCCAGCTTTCTGATGCCGCAGAAGCCGTCCTGGTAGTTCTTGCTCCACGGCTGGGCCTTCACGCTGGGGACTGAGCTGGGCATCCACCAGCTGTTGTTCGCATTGTTGGGGTCCAAGAAACGGGTCTGAACGCCGCCTAGATCGTCCCCGTACTGTCCCTGGCCGATTACTATCTTGTACTCCGTGGGGTCCTGGCAGACTTCTCCATCGAAGCTGGCCTCTCCAAACGGCACTTCCCTCTCCTCCTTCGTCACTTTGTTCACGCACTTGATCTTCCAAGGCTTGTCTTCCGTCCTCCACCTCTGCAGGTAGATGTCGTGGTAGTCGTCGTACTCGGGCTCGTACACGGCCCTGTGGTAGCTCAAACCGAAGTTGTTCGTGCCGTCGGGATTCTTCACACTCTCCCACAAGGGCTGCATCACAGGTGCTGGCAGAACGTAGTCCACGGTGGAGTAGTAAGTCCTGGCTAAGTAAGCGGTGCCGTCGTCCGTCTGGTACACAGTCTGATCGTGGGTCTCGTTGCCGTCGGGGTAGAAGCTCCGAACGAAGTCGAAAGGGCCGTCGGGATAAGAGGAAACGGCAACGCCGGCCAGACCCAGGGTCTTGGCGGCGTCGTCTAGGGTCATCCACATTACGTACTTCTTCGTCGCATTGTTGTAGAGCACCTTGGGTCTCTCCACATTAAAAGGGCCGGCGGTCCCGAAGACCATGTCCGTGATGTTGCTGTAGTGGAACATGATGCCCTCGTTCTTCCAGGTGACGAAGTCGTCGGTGCTGCACGCTCCGACCCCGCCCTTCATGTCGCTGGTGCTGACAAAGCCAGCCCTACCAGCGTCGTCGTTGGTGTGCTCGCCATACCAGTAGTACCTCTCAGTCTTGCCCCTGTTGTCGCTCCCACTGTCCCATGCGTCGCCCCCATACGGGCCGTCCTTGCTGGCCGCCCTGTCCTTGATATTCTCACCGACCACGGTCGTGCCATTCTCCCTCTTCACCTTGAGAAGAGCGCCAGCGCTCAAGCCTCCACTCTTGCCGCTGCGGTCGCCTCCAGAGAACCTAAATTTGGCGTCATTCGTAAACTTGGCGTGACCGTCGCCATCAAATGGCGTCAGACCGCCGTTGTCGAAGTTGTAAACCTGGCGCCTGCTCAAATGGCTCTCGTGCCTCTGCATCCTGTGGGTCGTACTGTAGGCCTCAATGTCCGCGGCCTTCCAGCCGTTCTGCACGGGCCTGTTCATCTGCACCCCAGAGGTCAAAATATCGGGACAGACGAAGCCCATGGACGCGTCCGTGCCAACATAGATCTCATCGTACCTCACCGCGGCACTGTGATAAGTGGCCAACCCGACCCTCTGCAGATCGTCAGCAACGAAGGAGGCGGCTCGGACCAAGAGGACATCATCCAAGGCGACACTGTACTCCTTCGTGGACCAGTTAATCTTGATGTCAACCTTGTACCATTTGTCCTGCTGGGCGTGGGAATAGAACTCGACTAAGCTGTCGTCGTAGGTCGTATCTCCCGGCATACCGTAGTAGTTGGACCCGTGGCGGAACGATTTTCCAACGTGGATTCCGATGACAACTTTGTTTTCGGAGGTTTTGCTCCCTGTGGGGGTGGTCCAGGCGGCATCCCTGAGCTCAAATGTAGTTCCCCACCCATCCTTGTCCACCTCGGCGTTGCCCTGGACCAAGTTCCCGCATAGCTGAACGTAAAAAGTGGCCCTTCCAGGTGTCGCCGAGGTCAGCACGTACTCCGGTCCATTCTGGACGAAAGGAGTGCGCTTGTTGACACCGCTCGAGGTGGGTATGATGGACGTCTGCTTCAAAAATAGGGATGACTTGGTATTCTCTGCGCCGTAGTTCTCGTCGATGTAAATCTCGTGCCCGAGCTTCACATCAGTGCAGAAGGTTCCGTTATCTCCGACGCGGCTCAGTTCTTCAGAAGCGCCACCAGAATAGTCAATCGAAGAACCATCATACTCTGTGATCGCCTGCGCGAACATGGCAATGCGGCCTCCCGAACCGCCACCACCGTGACCGTTCACAACGTCCACCCTGCCGTTGGGGTTAGCAGCAGTCCCTCCAGCGCCTCCCCTGACGCTGAGCTTGCCCTTGTTCGTGATTGTACCGCCGGCGGAAAGCAGGAGCGCTCCGCCACTGCCTCCTCCTCCGGCCGTCATATCGGCGTCGAATCCAGTCTCGCCGTCGAGGTTGATGTCGCAGTTAGGGCCCAAGATGATATCGTTGACGGCTACGATCTCAAGGGCGCCCCCTCCGGCCCCTCCCCTTCCCCTCGGTCGAGAGAAAAGGTTGGCTTCGAACGGGTGAACGTAGCCAAGCTGACCTCCAGAGCCTCCCAACAGGGAAGAGATCTTCTCGTCGCCGTAGGCAGCGCCTGCTGCGGTGTAGCCGTATCCGGCTCCGCCAGAGCCTCCGTAACCAGCGCCACCGCCGCCGAAGGCGAGCGAAAAGGGGCGAGGAGAGGTGAGCAACTTCAATGCATCTATCCTTGTGCGACTGTAGTCAGAGGTTACCCTGACTGACGGGCAGTTCGGGTCGACGGCGTGGTTCGAGCACCCGATGGCGTCCACGAGCTTGCTCGTGGCGGTCATGGTGTCAATGATACCCTCCACACCAAAGTTGGTGCCAGTGGGAGACGTGGGGGTCAAATTGCCCTCGTGCGTCATGAGGGTCAAGGTCCAGATGTAACCACCCTCCTTGGTCGGGCCGTCGTCGCAGTACCCGTCGTTGCAGTTGTTGGTCGGGTCAGTCCTTTCGACGAAGGCGTGAATCAGCTTCGTGTGGGACGCGAGGAGGGTCGCCTGCATGTCGGCAGCGCTGACGTCGTGGGCATAGGGCCCCGAGGTCTCGCTGAGGAAATTGAGGTAGAACTGCCCGCTGATGGAGTTGCCGTCTTGGACGGTGGCTACCACGACGTCGGCATCGAGTCCAGTGAGGAGGTTCGTTACGGTGAGGGGGGTGCTGTCGCTTCCGATATTCCCAACAGCTGAGAGGAAGGTGATGGTCCACTGACGGGAGCCATCTGTGACAAGGGTAGGGAGCCGAGGAACGAAGCAACGAGTCAGAATGATGTAGCACTGATGTGCAGATGAAAGTGTGCTCGACTAATTTACTACGCGATCACGTAGAGATATATATAACGTTATTGACGCGTTTCCAGCTCGTCGCTTCACTCCTTGCGGCTTCTCACCTTGTTCCATATTCGTCTTCAGAGCGTGGACATCCACTCGCCCTATACCTGCGGCCTTGTGGGCGGAGTCGGTCGTGTCGCGAATCACGTCGCTGAGCTTCTCCAGTCCCATGGGGTTGAGGGAGTTCTCAATCTCCGACTTGACCTTGGCCGCCGAGGCATCGAACGGAATGGTGCTTGTGCTGTAGCCATTGTAGTGGAGGACAAAGCCGCCCCCGATATTCTCGCCGTCCATGCACGAAGTGGTGACGGTCTGAATCTCAGGCTGCACCTCGGCGTAAGTGTCCACGGTCATCTGGTAAACGCGGACGTTCCCAGAGCCGGGCCCGTTGACGTTGTTGGACTTCATCTCGGTTGAGGTGAGATCGGTGAGCTCCGGTATCAGGACGTCCCCCGGGCAGCAGGAGGCCAGACCGCCGTCAAAGTCTCCCTCTCTTGCGACGAGGTCGTCAGTACAGCGGAGGGCGATCCTCCAGTCGGCGGACTCCTCAAGAGCAAACTTGTCGTCGCCGGTCTGTGTGCAGCCGAGGAGCGAAGAGACGAGTTAGCATGGGGTGTGGTGGGGTGCGGTGGGTTGTGGTGTTAGGGCTTGCGTCTCACCTCAGGCCAAAAGGGACAAACGGAGGAGAGTCTGTCCGACTCTAGGCGGCCGACGCTGTAACCTCCGGGGAAGCCAGAAAGCACTCCCGGGTGGCTCTTGATCATGGCGTCGATCTTCACCGTGGAGCGCGACAGCAGAGCCATGGCCCTCTGACCGGTGATGGTTATATTGACCTCCGGGCCGATGTCGATGCTGTCGAAGGGGAAAACGGCAACCTCCGTGCCGTCGCTGAGGGTCACGAGCTGCCCGACAGCGTCTATAGCGCCCGTCATGGTGACGGCACTGGTGTTAAAGAGGAGCTCACAGGGCTCGTTTGCGCACTGGCTGTTCTTGAGAGTGTTGAGCTTACTTCGCTCGAAGTCGCGCATAGTTTCGTACTCGGTCCTGGTGACGCTAGTGAGGAGCCGGACGTCGATCCTGGCGCGGCGGTCAGCGTCCATGATGGCGATGTCGAGGTTGTCTCCAACGAAGGATATGTAATCATCTAGGGAGGCGATCCAGGCACTTTGATTTGCGATCTGCTCTGCCAGGCTCGCATTGTTCAGTACAAGGCCGTTGTTCGAGGTGCTGTTGTAGGAAGGGATCGAAGGGCCGAGGGAAGCGTAGTCGAACGGGTTGAAGTGCGCATTTTCCGGCGCCGCTATTGTCGACGGGTCGAAGCTCCCCGCCGGCTCTCCCTGCCTAAGCGAGAAGGTTCCCTTCCTCCAGTCCTCAAAATCCGCGAAGAGGTAAGTCGGCGTGTGCTCTCCCCCAGCGAAGCTCTGTTGGGTGTACTCCACAGCCGCGAGGTTTTGATCGTACTTCTCCCACGCTCGGCTGCACCTGTGGGTGGCCTTGCACCTCTCGTAGCTGTCGGCTGACGTCTCGTCGAACGCGTAGCGGAGGTAAGGGGACTCTGACTTCGGCTGCCTATTGGAAGCGCTGACGCCCCAGGTCTGGTCGGTCCTGATGGTCACGTTCCCGGAGTACAGGGCCGAGCTGAGGTCGTTGACCTGCGTTTTTAGGTCAATCATTTGGGAGGACAGCCAGCTGCGACGAGAGTGGTGAGGAGAAGCGAGAGAAGTGAGCAAAGTAGCCAAGCGACGAGTTAAAAGTAAGTAGCGGTGATAGTGGGCTCATAACAAACGGTATTGATGAGTTCCCAACTCGTCGCTTCGCTCCTCCCGGCGCCTCACCTAGCATCCACGGCCCCAGCGTAACCAGAGACGGAGTGCGGTGGAATCAACCTAAACGAGACCAGGACGCTGTCCAGCCCAAAGGCCTTGATAAAGAGCACTTCCACCGACTCGTCAGCGAGCCCGAGGGCGGCGGCGACGTCCTGGATGAAGAACGTTTCGAACTCGCATATTGTGCTGTCAGTGTTGAGGGGGTCCTTGCAGTGTCTTTCCGACCCCTGATTGAGGTATACGATATATTCCTGAGGGATTGGTGGTGAAATCGGGGGGGGGGAGGGAGTGGGGTGGGTTGAGCGCGGGTGTTAGTCATTCTTATTGTCTTCGTAATCTCTAAAAAAACTCACCGCGTCAGTCTTAACCCCTCCCCCCCCAACAATCTCCATACAATACTCCAACTTCAAACTAGCGTCCCAATTAACCGCCACCAACCCATACAAATCATCCACCGCCTTCGTAACATTCCCTTCGTACAACAAACTATCAGGGAACTGCACCTGCCTTGTCAACTCCTGTATAATATTTGCATCACCTGGGAAGAGTCTAAAGGTAACAATAACATTATTGGCATTCCAAGTATGATACACACTTCCAGCATCAACACTTATAACATAAAACTGGCACGTGCTTACCCCAAGAGCCTTCGCTATATCAACGATGAATTGAGTGGCGAAGGACTCTTTGGCGATGGTGTCGCCAAGGGAGACGGAGGTTATGAGGTGCTCGCCGGGACCATGGAGGGAGGAGAAGTCAGTTTTTATACGGAGGTCGACGAAGTCGAGACCGAAGACGTAGTTGCATTGGGCAAAGCTGGGTGTTTAGGTGGGGGGCGTAGGGATCGGGGTGGAGTGAGATGGAGGGGGTGAAGGGAGGTGGAGAAGAGGAGAGAGGCTGTTTGGCTAACGAATGTTCAGTTGCCTTTGTACAAAGTGCAGAAACAGGAAAAGTCCTTATTTTTAAATTATCCACTCACCTCTGACAGTTATCCTTGCACCACGCGTCGTTACCTTCCGGTACGCCCCTGATCTTGAATCTATCAGCCCCCACTATTCGTGTGAGAGCAACAGGCAGACAGCTGCAAATGAGCAGAGCGAACAGGAAGCGGGACGACATCATTGAGTTGTTCGCCAGGGATCAGGGGTAATTAGGGGGGGGTGACGGGGCGGGGTAGTAAAGGGGTTTAAAATGGACGGAAGTGGAAGGAAAACAAAAAGGAGCAAAGTTCCAGTGGCTATTTATTTCAGGAATTTGATCAAATATTCACAATATCGATTTCAGGTCATCGTCAGGGTAGGGTAGTCCTAATATCTCGTCAAGTAAGTAGTCCTTCTTGATTTGGCATACTGGCTAATGATAATTGAAGATATTGAGATTTATTGAGAGGGGTCGGAAGATAGAGCGTTCCCATATCCCTCAGTGTGTGGACGCACGTCATGAGCTTCACGAGTATATATACGTCCAGCTTGACAACGTGCCGTAGATAGCGTGCGGTACATCCAGCCTGTCCGCTCAACCTGCTCCTCGCTGTTACAGGAAGCGACGCTAGAGCTGCGTGCAGGGCCGAAGAGACGTCTTTGGGGTTAGGGTTGCTGTGGACGCTGGCCGCCATGGAGACGGACTGGCGGCGTGATCCGAGTTCAAACTCGCTCACAAATTCCTCTCTCACCACAGACGAAATTGAAACGAAATAAAACAACCCAAGGTCAATGTCCTCCCCTCAACCCCCCTCCTCCTTTGCTCCCTCGAATCCCTCCAATTCTTCAAATTCCCTCCCCCCCCCCCTTCCCCAAAACTGGGCCTCCTCCGCCCCGAACATTTCCAAATCCAAGCCCCTCCGCGGCGCGTCCCTAGTCCAAAAGCTAATCCTCTCCCTCTCCTCCCCCCCTCCTCCGTCAACCCTTCTCTGTCTCGAACTGAGCGCCGTCAGCATAAGCTACTTAGAGGATCAATTCCTAGCCCACATACCTTACAAACTAAACGTGATGCCCACCGAAGAAAGGTTGATAGAAATCGCCGGTTTGAACGACGACAAACTTTCAACTGAGCCACCTTCGAAAGTTAATTTATTCGGGAAAAAAGCGAATAAATACGTTAAGGAAATACCCGCTAATGGACTTATTGAGAGCGATGTTGATCCTTTGGAGTTCGTTACGGCGCTTTTGGAGTTGTATGGTTTGCTGGTTAAGGTTAAACATTTGAGGGTTACGGGTCGACATTGGCCTCAGCACAATGAGGAGGGGGAGGAGGGGGGGAGAGACCCGACAGTCGATTTGAGCCTTTTTCCGGAACTTGCGATTCTCGAAATTGAAGGAGTGCCGGTGGAAAATGTTAGGAATTTGGAGGGTGCGAAGAAGAAATTGAGACTGATGAAAATTGAGAGGGCTTGCGTTTATGATATTGATCTAATTACGGGAACTGAAGGGTGGGAGGAGTTGAGTCATTTGAAATTAAGTGTGTGTTGTGTGGGAGAGTTGAGCGGGCTGCAGACCAGGGGGGGTGACGGGAAGTACCCTATTAGTAGAATTTCGGAGCTACAGAGTTTGAATTTGAGCAGGAATCAGATTCTCAAACATTCAACGGCGCTGAAGGGGCTAACGGAATTGAGGAAGTTGAATAAGGTTGATCTGTCTTTTAACTTTATCAGTTCGATGGAAGGAGCGTATATGATGCTGGGGAATATTAAGACACTCGTTCTCAGCGGGAACAGGCTGAGGAAGACGGAAGGTCTGGAGAGGCTGTACTCCCTGGAAGTCCTCATGCTGGACAGAAATGAGATCGAGGACTTTACTAGTATCACGAATATCGGTAGTTTACCGTGTTTAAATGAGCTTACGCTGGCTAGAAATCCTATGTGCAGCATTGATGGGGGGTACAGGGTTAGCGTTCTGAACCTCTTCAGGGAAAAGAGGGGGGAAGTTGACCTCAACGAGGAGGGGTGAGCCAACAGCACCATATCAAACCACGACCTTGATATTATTTTTCTGACCCCCTTTGCACTGCGTTCCCACAGCGCTAGCAACACGAGCCTGCAGAGCCTGCTCTTGCCCTTGATTGACAAAGTTCCGGCGACTCGGAAGGAACTGATGCAGCTTCGGGACCTGACGTTCGCGAGCGTCGTCAGCAGCGAGCCGGTGAACCCGCCGGCTATAAGCGTCGACGAGAGCGTCAGCAGCTTGATGACCGACGACTCCGGATGGAGGCACACGATAGGCAGCGGAGGAGACGTGGACTTGGAGAAGAAGAGGAAGAAAAAGAAGAAGCACAAGAACGCGGCGCAGATCGAGGACAGGGCCTCGATGAGCAGCGTAGTGTCGCTATCGGCTGACAGGGGAGAGAGGGATGAGAGCGGGGAGGCGAGGTAAGAAGCTGCAAGGAACACACAGCGACGAGCTGGTAATGTCTCGATTCTATTTGCTACGAACACTTTATTCCTCGCTGGGAATGGTTTCGCTACGCTAATTACCTTCGGTCTAGATGTCTACACGTCTAGCTTCTCAACGTTTCTAACTCTTAACGGCAATCTTCGTACGTCTTGCTACTATCGTTGCAGCTTCTCCACGATGAGCGTCAACATCGCACCGACTGACCCCATGAACTTGCAGGAAAGGGCAGGAACGGGGGGTGCTGAAGACGTTGAGAAGAAGGAGGAGGACGTAGGGTCTGCCGCTGCGAACAGGAGGGCAGCCAGGGCGCAGAGGAGGAGCAGAATGGCCACTAAAATGGAAGACTTGAAGGCGACAATTTCGAACCTCGAGAACGGAGAGGTCGTCGAGGAAGAAAGCCCTGGCGAGGTTGAAGACTCTGTCGATATTTCTACCAATAGTTCCGTGTACTTCTCCCCTGCCAAGACCGACACTTCTGTGAACACTTCTGTGAACACTTTGAATACTACGGTGGACACAGACGCCGACGCGTCGGGTCTCATTGTCGTCAAGGCCGGCGAGCTCAAGCTGGAAGACGGGGGAGGCAAAAACATCATTGAGGTCAAAAAGGTTGCGACGGTTACTGCAGACGAAGTTGGCACTGGCGATGTAATCAAAGTCGAACCGGAACCCGTCAAGAAGAAGAAAAAGAAGGTGAGCGACGAGCTGTGAAGAAATTAATTTGCTGCTTGCTTGCAGTGGTTTCAGTAGAGCACGCTATCGTCTTCCTTCCTCGCTGGGAATATATATGGTATTTCCGTTTGTTATTCGGCTGCGCTAGTAGCTCCTTTCCAGATTTCGATACCACTGTCACCGCTACGAAACTCTAACTCGAAAACGCCAATCTTCATGTGACTCGCTACGTTCGTTGCAGAAGAAGAGGAAAGCGTCGCTGAGACCTCCGCTGACACCGAATTACAACAGCGACAACGCCGTCACCATGGAGAGTCCCGGGATGGACGAGATTGGAGAGGGGGGAGAGACGATTAGCCCCAAGCCGAGGAAGGACAGCGGCGACGCATTTCTGGACGAGTTCTGGGGCGTGGGGGAGAGGAAGAGTAGTAATCCGACGCTGTTCGTCGTCGGGGAGGGTGGTTGGACAGTCGGGGAACGTGGGGAGGGGGAATATCCAGGGGGGAAAGAAACTGAGAGTCAGGAGGGTGACTATGTTGCTGACTTTCAGCTCAAGAACATGTTGATTGAGGAGAATTTGAGCCTCTACTTCCGCGAACAGGTCTTCAGCGACAAGCGTGTTTTGCCCTATTTGAGCATTGGTGACGACGGCGCGGCCGAGGTTGAGGAGGTGAGCGACAGTGAGGAGCGAAGCGATGAGTTGGGAATGGTATCGGAGCGATATCACTGTCAACGCTGCGAAATTCTAACTCGAAAACGCCAATCTTCATGCGACTCGCTACGCTCGTCGCAGGCCGGAGGCGGAGAAAAATTCATCAGCCTTTGGTGCGAGGACATTCTGCCCTGCGGTCCCAAGGCGAGGGAGAAGCTGGGCGAGAAGGAGGTGAGAAGCTTCGAGGAGCGAAGTGTACGAGGAGCGAAGTGCGAGGAGCGAAGCGAAGTGCTGGGAATATACCAATCTCATTCGTTGTGGTTGAGCTAGTGGCTCCTGTCTAGACATATTCACTGCCAGCTAAGCTAGTAGCTCCGAGTCGCTATCATCGTGATTGTAGTAGCCTCAGTTGTCGCTTCGCTCCTCATCGTCGCTTCGCCAGTAGCTCCTGTCTAGATATAAAGCACTGCCCGCTTAGCAGCATGATTCTAACTCGTCAAACGCCAATCTTCGTACGAATCGCTACGCTCATTGCAGGGGCCCAACCGCGGCTTCCACGGGGAGGTCAAGGAGGGGAAGGAGAGCTCTGCCAGGGAAGGGACGAACTGCGTCATCTGCGTGAGCGACAAGGCCTTCTACATTGTGTTGAAGGACGAAAACCTCTCGGGCAAGTTCTCCGACGCTCCCAGGCCAAGCTGCCTGGCTCGCCACCCGCTGGAGAACGTCTCGCGCTGCTCCATCGGCTTCTTCTTCCAGCGCCTTGTGATCAGCTTTCTGGGCTCCGGAGGGCTCGAGGGGTGCGTCTACAACGTTCTAACGTCGTCGAAACTTGTCTGCTACGATATTTTGAAAGTTTTGACGCCGTTGGCGAACGAGGTCAGATCGGCAGGAGGGGGCAAGGTGAAGATAGACAATGACGACAAGAGCTGGTTGAACAATTTTCACGGAGTCGCCAGGGGCATCAGCGTCAATGTCGTCATGTACCGCATAGTCCGACAGCAGTGGAAGAGTGGCAACCGTGAGCCCGTGAGGAGGGCCCTGGTCATCACTGATACCCACGTCTTCTTGATCGATGAGTCTTACGTGGGCGACGGGAGTGAACTAGGCGGGAGGGGTGCAGGGAATGGGGGGGGTGGGGGGGTTGAGGAGGGATGTGGCGATGTCAAGCTCAGCATGGTTGATGTTGACCTTTTGAAAAACGTGACGGAAGTGAGGCCGGCTGACGAGGATCCGAAGCAAATCACGCTAGTGTTTAAGCAGAAAAGCGTAGTGCAGAGGAGCCACAAGTGGAGGATCGTTTGCAGGGATGGGCTGAATGCCGAGAAGATAGTGGAGGCGGTGAGACAAGGGATTGGCTAGAAATAGAATAGATATAATAGTTTGAGATTTTTGAAATGTTGGTTGTTGTTATTGAACGATTGCTTTGATTGTCACCTCACTGGCCTCTACGTTAAACATGTGAGCCCGGAAGTACTTTACGGTCGCCACAGGAATCAGAAAACATAAGAGCCCCGCCCCCCAGTACGCCGCCGTGAAACCAGTGACGAGTCTGTCCAGCGAGCTTTGTGGGGGTATTAGATATTGACAGGTAATACATACGTACTGTGTTGATGTCACAGTGAAGGAGTCTCACCTTCCAGCCAGGAATATTGATTTCGCGGATATTTGAAGACGGTAGAGGGCAAACGATATCGGAACTATCATCCGCAACGGAAGCGCAATATTGATGCGCGAAAAGATGTTCGATAAAAATAGCTCGGAGGAGAGGAGGTACAGGAGCCGGAGCAGGCTTGGGGTTACAAGGCTTTTCGGTTTCGCAAACATGTAGACAAGAGGGACCACGAGAGACACGCAGGAGCCCACGCGCTGGTACGTCTTGAACAGGGCCGAGTTCACGAGAGACGGCCCCAGCGGATTCTTCACTTGCTCAGGGACGTACTGCATACCCTCCCGAGGGAACGTGGGCAGCACATCCATCTTGTGCAAAAATGTGACATAGATCGATAAAAAGGTGGAGAAGAGAAAGTCAGGAAGGTGGAGGAGGGCTGAGGGGGATTTTATGTGCAGCAGCAGCATCATCGTGACCGGCAGGGAATCGGCACCGGCCAGGTCCAGCACGCGTCCGTGCTGCCTGATTGGAAGGCGGGGCGGCTGAGGAGGAGGCAGGTCGCCACCAGGAAACGACAGAGACAAATCAATCACGTCGTTGTTGGTCGGCGGAAAAATCTCAGAGCGAGGAGAGTATCCGGGGTCGGAGAAAAGCGGGGAGAGGGTGTAGGAGGCACGGTTGCGAGGGGAGCGCTGGAAGCTTGGATGAGTGAAAGCGAATGCAGCAACATTGGTCGTCGTCGCAGTGAATATCAGGCTTATGGTCAGAACGGAGAGGGTCATCGCAGGCAGTTGGGGAGATGAGCGGTCTCGTTACGAGACAGATACAGACACAGACACGCTTTTGGCTGGGCGCTAGTAAAGTGGCTAGTAAAAACAAACAAAATTTCCCAGTGATACCGTTTTGGAAAGTTGAGGCTGCGAAGTGGAGGCTGCGAAGTGGAGGCTAGCAGAAGTGAAGGGGAGTAAAAATGTCACAATAGTTAGTCGAATTTCCAGTTTCAATTTCAAATGCATTAGTACTATCTATTATTTTCCATCATTTTTTTTCATAAAACCACGCTCGAACGTGTCCTTTTCCATGCCCCCTCGTGTGCTACACACGAAAGAAACTCGCATACCATTGTGGGACCTGCCGCCATTGTAGCCATGTGCTCAATATAGTCGCTAAATATCATCCCCAATACACCGTCCAAGTGTCCAGCACTATTGTCAACGTCCTTGAGCTGCTCCCAGAGTCCACTCACCACCTCGTGAGCCCTTGAACGGGTGTCTCTATGGTCCTTCGTCGGCAAAGCTTTCGCCTTAAGAGGGCACAATCTTGTGCTCCACTTCGGACCGCATCCTAGATTCGGCTCGCGCTCGACCATGGAGGGTGTGAGCGAGAGGTAACGGCTTGTTACGACGGCTCGTATCAATAGGCGAGATGCTGTCGGGAGGTCAAGTTCATTACTGGGAGTGAGATCAGCGAGGTCCCCAACATGGATCTGACCAACACCGGGGCTGAGCGCAAGCAGCTCTTCGCCCAATAGTCGCACATAGAGCGCCATACCGCCCATATTAGTGTCGAGCGCCTTCCCGCGCGGGGGGGGCGAGAATTCGTTGGGGAAGAGCTGCCGCTGGATGGTGTTTGGAGGAGCCTGAGTCTCAACCCATTTCAGTGCTTCTAGCTCTGGACTAACATGCCAAGTTGCAAGGCTGGCAGCCGGGGAGCTGAGGCATCTGAAACGGTGGAACCAGAAAGGAGGGAGGACCAAGGCTTCGCCTGGGGATAGTTCGCTGACGCCCCAGGGCACAACGACGCTAGAAGGGGCCAGATTCTCAATCTCGGGGAAATATCGCTGCGACTGGTGGCGTCGAGGGTGATGGAAAGGATGCAGGTGCAGATCATACCACTGGGTCGGCGCGAACAGAGAAACATGTTTGCGCCCCATCATCATCACGATAACGTTGCTTGTTTCGTCAAGGTGCGTATTAGCAGTACTCCCTGACCCCAGGAACATGTAGGCGCCCACAAAGTCCTCTACAGGGTGCTCCAGAAAATCCTTCGGGTGTACGTCCGGCTGCAGCAGTCGCAGCTGTGGGTCCTTATCCAGCTTGCCCGTGACGTAGAGACGGGGACCATTGGGCTCGAAAAAGTCACTGACCGCTGCGGTCCCGACATTTGTGTCCTGGGCAGTGGCCGACACAAATGGGTCGAGCTTGCGGTGGTAACCTCGGGAGGGCGCGATAAAAAAGCCGTCGGGTCGTGATACTACTCCGTGGACCTTTCCATCGGGGAATTTCGAGGCAAGATAGGACGGATCCTCCCACCGCTCAAGTGCAGCCCATGCTGTCGCTGGCGAACCTGTGATTATTACAGGCACTCTGGTGTTCTTCTTTATCTCTGCAATGACCTCGGCGTCGGTTGTACCGTTACTCACCGCAACTATGGATGTCCACGACCGGCGAGAAATATTCGGGGCGCTCTCAGCGTCCACCCAAGTTGATCCAGTTCCTTTCAGCTTCAGCAGCGGATTAAACAGATAAAGCAATGCAATAGATAGCCAGGCTACCCCTACAATGATACTCGGGGGTTGGCCCACAGAATTCACCATACTTGGGCGTTGGGTTTATCCCTGCGTCCACAATTTTCGCGTACAAAAATTTGGAAAACGATTGACAGTTTCTGACTTCTAACTTCGCTAATTTTTAGCATCGATATCTTAGCGTTAGATTTTCACTTAGCTTAATCCCAACTACCGAACACTCTAAGGTAAAATAAATGTTTCCCACCTACTCACTTCGATAATTTTTCCCAGTTACGCTGCATCCGGGTGCCCAGTGCGAGCAAGATATCCTCGAAACGAGTCGATTATGCGCAGATTCTGGCCGTCGACCCCGGACGTCGTTCTAGTTGCCCAGATTTGCCACTATTGCCGCACCGTCACGGGGTTCGGTTCCCCCCCTATCTATCCATCTCGGTCGTTAAGACTCGCCTATATGAGCTTCGGGTCCCCAATCCGCGCCGATTGGGCACCTTTATCCGTATAAACATGGATGTTCTCCGCATCTGTCAGAACATAAAATATCTTTTCCCACTTGCGGTCCATGCGGTGCCGCTGCTGATCTCCTACCCCCCCCCCCCAACCGTCCTCTGCGCCCGTAAGACTCGCCCGAATACGTTCTGGACCCCCCCGCGCACGTTTTTTGTCTTTCCCCCTCTTCCAACGGAACTTTTCACTAACATCATCTCTCGCCCGTTGCTTTCTTCACAATGGCAGAAACATGCACGTCGCCCAGATTGTCGCCATTACCGCCTCCCTTGTCGGAGTCATTGTTGGACTCGTCTACTACCTCCAGGCCAAAAGCGGAGACGCTTCTTACCTCAGCTCCTCCACCTGGACCATTTCCATCCCTGACGAGTCTGTCACCCAGACCTGGTACATCGACACCGATGCCGACGTCTTGAAGATCGTCCAGCACAAGGAGGGCCAGGCCGCCCTCGCCATCCAGGAGATGCACTCTGGAAAGACCTACGAGTACAGCGTGTGGGACCAGGTGGAGTCCACCGTTCCCGCCGATGCCTGTGATGGTATTCAGGGATGTGATGTTGCCGAGCTTCAGGCTCAGCTCGATGCTGTCGGCACCATTAAGACCGATTGCACCGTCGAGGATCTCACTGATGCCGTTTCCCTCAGCGCCGTTGAGGTCGGAGACACCGTCGTCATTGGAGGATTCACCGTTCAGTTTGTTGCTGGAGTCCCCACCGCCATTCTTGACGGAGAGGATGGCAGCGTCATTGCCACCATTAACTCCATTGTCGACGGCATCGCCGGAGATGTCACCTTCGACGGATGTGCTGTCGAGGCTAGGAGGCTCGACCTCGAGGAACGCGAGCTTGGCTTTGCCGAGTGGGCCTCTGGCACTGACTGGTGCGGAGCTGGAACCGACAACTGCAACACTCCCTGCCCCGGAACCGGAGCCGGATCCCTAACTGACAACATGGGCTGCCGTCGCCACGACCACGGAGCTGTCCACTCTCCCGCCGGAGTCGGAGTCCAGCTCGAGTGCCAGGTCGACAAGGACCTTGTCGAATACGCTAGCGATAACGCGGGATGGCAGGCTAACGCTGCCATCCAGGCCACCTTCGGAAGTTGGGGGCTTGCTAACGCTTGGGGATGCAAGAACTATGCCAACGTCCAGAACTGCTGGTGGCACTGGGCCGGATGCGGATGGCGCGGATGCCCCGGCTGGCAGAGGAGGTGCAGCAGTGGCTGGCAGTGGGAAACAAAGCACGGACCCTGGAGGTACGACGGCATCAATAACCGCGGTGCCGGAACAATCTACGTTGATAAGTGCCAGACCTGCTCTGGTGACGTCTTCTAAACAGCACCCCATTTTTACACGGGCTCACATACCCCGATCTGAAGTATGTGCCTCTTTGAGCGATCCTCGGAAGTTCGTCGACTGTTAATTCAAGTCCGCCCCTGCATCTAGTATTGAGGTAAAAAAATCACTGAGTTTTTGCGTAGCATTATTCGTTGGACCTCCTGACATCCTTTGTCGGTTGACCTGGCCTTGAGCCTCAACAGGAAAAACTGAAGAAGTCACAATAACGGGAAAAATATAATAAAATATTTTTCTATTAAAAGATCGTCGTTATTTAGTTTATACGAATTAGCTTTCAGTGCGCAATACTCATAAACCCCTGTTTTCTGCTTTCGGGCGACTTTTAATTGACGTCCTCTTGCATTGTGGGATAATTTTTCTCTTGAACCAACAACTGGGCAGCGGCTGCTACAAACAGATCTTGGGGAATTGCCGGGGTTTGGGGATGCAACAACTAGGCTAACTTCGAGAACTGCTAGTGGCACTGGGCAGGATGTGCATGCCGTTATTTAGTGTACACTTAGGTTTTGCTTGTGCACTGATAAACCTTCTTTCGGAGGGCTTTTGACATTCTCGGGTGACCCTTGATGGTGTTCAGGAATTCCTTAGCAAGCTCTCCGTCAGGCACGGCCATTCCTGAAAGCGCAACCGATGGACCTATTGAGTTTAAGGTTTGGTGCAACCAGTTCGACGGCCAGAAGAGTAATTCGCCTGGTTGCAATGCAGCCCACAAGCAGCTGTTGCTGCCATCCGTGGAGAGGGTTTCCCCGAAGGCTTCGATTTTTTTGCTTCCCGGTGGACAAAAGACTGCCTGTTTCTCTCCTTCGAGTTGAGCTGTCCACACATGGGTGCGGATCGTGTCTTTGTGCATTTCCATACCTGTCCCCTCGACGCCAACAAATATTTGCGTCCAAAAGAAGGAGCTTAGAAATTCGTCCGCAAGCTTCCTTCCCAAACACTCAATAAATACATCGTCCTGCAGAGTAGGAGGAAGGTACAGGTTTCCCCACAATTTATTTCGTTGCTCCAGGCTCAGTGAAGCCGCCCCATAAATAGAAGGTGGTTCACGCGTTGCTGCGGGACACCTAACAATTTTGTTCAGCTCCTGCAACGATCTCTCCTTGCCCCTGTCACTCAATTGCACTGTGGGATAATTGTTCTCTTGGGTCATTGTCGTAATATCTCCGAACTCTCCAGCAAAGCCGTCCAAGTTAAAAACGGAATCGTTGAACCCTTGCCAGCGGTTCACGAGGTTTCGCAATACGAATGGATGGTTTTTGGACACCTCCAACGTGACGTCCTCTATCTTGTCCACGACTTTAACCGCCCCGTAATGTGGATGTACCCCTTTCGGAGAGTTGCCGAGGAGAATGAAGGAGTCTTCGTGGAGAAGGTTGCCATAGGGAGTTACCAAACGAGAGCATTCGACCCAAACGCAAATCACACCAACCAGCAGGGTCAAAATTGCCACCTGCTGGTGCCCGGGCAGCATCCTTTTGTTTCTCCAACCATTTCCAACGCGTTTCTTCATTTGCCCGTCGGTTGAAGATAATTGGTCCTTTGCCGGGTTTCTTTTATATTTTTTCCCGTCTTTGACTTTGGGTGGTGCCATATTGTGTGTGTGTTTTTACCTCCCAGCAGCTCTCCATGGACTCCATTCCTCAAACAAAATATTAAAAAGGCGGACAACAGTGAAAATAACCAGGGCAGACATGGGTCGAATTTCAACATTCCTATGCGTTATAGTTTGTATTTTGGCTCTCATTGTTGCCCGCTCTTCTTGGATCCAGGCTCTGTTTTTAGTCAATTTTTTGTTTGATGCGACTCTCAACTCGGGCTACACGCACGCGATGTCAAATATAACAGTTACACGGGTATCTGATGATCTTCCCATTTGGCAGGTGGACGGTTTGGTGTCTGAGGGGGAGGCAGATTGGATACGGGAGGCCTACGAGCCGTACATGTACTCATGTGGCCCGAGAGCTCCAGTCGGTTGCGATGAAGTGCAGGTTCTTTACTTGCGAAGTGTGCACAAGCTGCTGGGAGCTATTGAGGAGCGCGTGTACCGGCTGATGGGGAACTGGTGTCAAATAAGAAATAAGTGTGAGCTTGGATCCTTCATGAACTGGCAGATCGTCAAGTACTCTCCGGGGGGGATGTTCCAAAGGCACGTCGACGGGCCCATTCCTCTAACGTTTATGGCATATCTGTCAGACAACGAAGATGGTCAAGGTGGTAGTACACATTTTCCTAATCTTGAAGTGAAAAGTGAAACGGAGAAGAAAGTCATGATGGAGGAGAGAGAAATCTTGTATGAGATATTGTCCTTTTCCGGCATTCCGAAGGGGCGATGGCCGCCGCCTCCTGAAGGACTTTGCGTAAGGCCTAAGAAGGGCACCGTTCTGATGTGGGCGAGTTGCCTGTCTGATGGAGATCAGAACTGGCAAGCCATCCATGAGGGACTCCCCATAAAAATGGGCAACAAATATATTTTGAACCTCTTCTTCAACGAGATCGATATGGACGTCGACGTAGGAAGGGCATGCCGAGAATTCAACTCCAATTTTGGTGCAAATGATATATTTCCGCAGCTGCAGGTACAACATCTTGCATGAGATGACGAGATAATATATAATGACAACACCTTCCTACCGTGTTGAGATAGGAACGCAAAACACAAACAAGAAATTGAGAATTTGAATGAAACGCATTTAAATTTCGAACTTAATATTTAAATGCGATGTTTCTTTTTCCTCTATGGCTAGCCGGCTTGGTGAATCCATGCACTAACGCCAATACTGGGGTTCCCCTGGCTGAAACGAGCAAAGCAAGGGACCAAGTTAGGATCATTGTGATATCCAATTGCAAAGTCGTTGTTTAGTCTTCGCGCCTCCTTACCTATAAACTTCATGAAACCATTTGTTTGGAATATACAATGCATCCCCAGCCTCCATAACCGCCAAGTACGGGGTTGTTTTTTGGAGGAGCTCGTATTTCTTCTCATCTCGTCGCTCCAAAATGTCCCCCAAGAACAGTGAGCTTTCCATCCTGTGACTCCCACCTCTCATGTAGAGATAGGCAGCATCTTCGTTAGGAAACATCATCACCTGTTTTCGACCACTTACAAGATACATAAAGCCGCCAAAATTGGTGTCAAAATGCAAGCCACTATCTGCATCCCCCCGTCCAACCCAAAGTGCCATCGATTGGTGATGGTCACCGTACTGTAAGTTATGGCTATGTGTTGTTGTTATTGTTGCCAAATTTGAAGAAGTCGTTAGTTGAATGTTATTTGAGGTCCGTCTGGAGGCGGTCAGTTGCGTTCATCATGTTGCTTAATTTAATTTCTCACCTACTGTCCTTTCGCATGAAGGTTGGCAAACTGTCGAGGTCGTTCATGATCTCCGGGAAATCTCTAATATCGATCAACCCCATGTACGCCGTCTTGCGCCTGCTCCAACCCCTCGAGTTACCCTCGCTTCCGAAAAGCCAGTCAACACCAGAGTCCCCTTTCAACACCTTGATCTTAGGATCTTTACCAGTGAACGCATCTGTCCCTCGAAAGTAGATCATCTCCGAAACCAATGTCATGAAGCCTTGATGCCCGCGAAACTGTTCGAGAAGAAAGGAATCCTCCGTTCCAAAGCTGCTCTTCCATTTGTTGTGAGGAGGAAATGTCGACATGTTGGTTGCCCCTCGAATTACTCTCGGCAGGGTGTTCCCGCTCGCATCGTATATGGAATCAATATCCAAGATATCTCCGCCATTTATATTTATTACTTCTATTTTTGTTATTTGGGGTAACTTCGCTCGAACCCAAAGTTCTTCAAAGTCAAACTCTCCCTGCTGTGGATCGAAGAAGAATTTTGCAAGTAAGGCCACGGCAAAGGGAAGGATGATTGCTGTCACGAGAGGCCTGGGATTGGTCGATGGCGACATATGCCGTGTTTTTACACTTCGATATCGCGGATTCGACCTTTCAAGATACTACTTGGGCAATTTTTCTCTCCAGCAGCACAGAAGTCCGGTATTCCAGAAAAGAGGGGCATCTTGATATTTTTGCGAATCGTTCCAACTGCGAAATATTCTCCATTTAATTCGTCCTTAAGATCAGATTGTGAGGGGAACTCGATATATTTGGTTCCGTTACTTTTTGGCAATGCTTCGATCCTCAGCCATGTTCAGTGTTGGAATGGTCGTGCTCGCTTTGTTCTTGAGCGCCCCAAAAGGGGAGTACAGTGAGGTCGTCACCCCAATGGAGAGATCCCAACACGAATGTGTCGAGCTACCGCAGTACTTCCCGAACCTGAAGAGTGGAGTTCCTCTGCAAGAAATGGACGTTGTCCGTCCGGCCAACTTCTCCTCTGAAGAATTCTTCAACGACTTCTTTCCTGTGGGCCGCCCAGTGGTCCTCAGAGGAGCCGCCAATGATATGCCTGGCATGAAAATGCTCAACTTTGAGTTTCTTTTGAAGCACTTTGGCGATGAAAAGTCAGTAGCGGTGAGCACTGTTGGAGGCAGCTCACAAGATGGCTGTACCGACGACAGAATGCCAAGCCCTGGTCAAATGCTTCGCTTGAAGAAGAAGCACGGAAGCGGTGTCTATTTGGACTTGGGCCCCAACACGTGGGGCACAGGAGTGTTTGACGGTCTCTTTCAGTTGCCCGGCATGCTTGCGGGGCAAGAACAGGCGTTCATCTCACAGCCCCCGACGATATATTATGGACACCCCAAAGAGGGGTACCAGAAAGGACTCGATTGCCACCAAGATTTTAGCAGTTGTAGCCTAAACTATCAGGTTCAAGTAAACGGAACGAAGAGGTGGTGGGTGCACTCACCGCTGTCCAAGGACAACAGCGAGCCAGCGTTTTATTTCGATGTCAACGCCGGCGACATCTTAGTATTCGCCCCTCAGATCTGGCACCAGACACAGATCATTGGAGAAGGAGATTCCCTGGCCGTTACCTTTTACGGCAGCCTGGACCTTCTGTGGCAGGGTAATCCCAGGCAAAATCGTTCCTTTTACGAGCACTTGTGGCACGATAGTAATTGTGCCCTAGGAACCCCTATTGAGAGCTACCAACAGTGCCTCGGACAGTGGTTGAGCGCCCCTACTTATGGTGCCGCCGTCACCTCTTGGCTTCGGTTGCGATTCCCAATGTTTCGGCGTTCTTCGGAGCTTTTGTTTAAAATATTCACCATTACTTACTGCGAAGACGACCCATCAATCATGAAAGGGTTCGAAAAGGCGATGGGAATGACGGGGTAGGAAATAAGGATTCGAAGTTAAGTTTTGAAATATTTTCTTTTTTTAACAGCGACGCTTCTTCCCCTTCCACTCCCACTCTAACACTAACACTCTCCCACAAACCCTCCCCCCATATTAATACTTCCTCCCCCCCGTCTCCCAGACTAACCCCCTTCCTCAAAAATTTCTGTTAGGGGTAGAAAAAATTTACGCTCTTGGATTAATCGAACTGTGAGGGTACGAACTGGTTTCCATCGCGTTTTTCTTTTCTTCCAAACCATCGCCAAACGTCACCCCGGGAGGGAGCAATAAAAAAAAGGCTGTATAAAAAGTCTCCATATTATACTACTTACCTCAAAAAACATCAAACTTCACAATCCGGGATGGTCCATAATATTGGTTCTTGGGAGTCTACGGCCGCTGTTGCCGTTGCTGTTGCTGTGGCTGTTGCCATTTTCATGGTGGGACCCTCAAAGAACTTCGAGGTTTGGTGCTTGGACGATTTCGACGAATTCAGGCAGGCAATCCTTGACGAATCTAGTCATAACCTTTTCGAGGAAGCTATATTCCGGTTAGATGGTACGAGGCTGAAGTCATGGGAAGAGGTCGGCGAATTTGTCGCTTTCTCAAAGGCAGCTGGTGATAGTAGGGCGAAAGTGCTTTGCTCTCCCCCCTCCAGTTCTGGGTCTGCATTCGTGTGGCCCCTGACCCTGCCCAACCATAAGCATATTGTCAGCGAAGAGGCCGTTTCACCTGCGATAGAAGGAAAGCCGGTCGAGCTCGAGTCTATTACTCTGCCTCAGACTGGGACTGTATCCAATGGTCCCCGTGTTTTTGAAGTTCACAATTTCTTCTCTGAGGCAGAGGCAGATGCCATTATGCTAGCTGCGAAGAACGACTTGAAGGCCTCTAGTCTTGCCCGCCAAGGTATTTCAAAGGAAGCTGTTCGCTCATCCGACTCGGCGTTTTTGAATCCGAAGTCAACGGTGGCGACGGCAATCATGGAACGCGCATTTAATCTTCTCAGGATCGGCCAGTATAAGCGGACACGCATAGAAAATGTGCAAGTCGTGAGGTACAACGACAAGGGAGATGCCTACAACACGCACAACGACTACCTCTCAGAGGGCACTGACTACAACTTTAATTTTGACCCGAGTGCTGGAGGCTCGAACAGGTTGGCCACTATTCTCATGTACCTTTCGGATGTCGAAGCTGGTGGACAAACTCACTTTCCTTACCTCAATGAGGGAGTCGAATCGGCAAGCCAACAAAACGAACCGAAATTGGAGGAGCATTTGAGTTCCTTCGAAGCGAGAATGGGCGCGGACTCATGGCAGGTGGAACTCGCAAAAAACTGTGCCAGCCATGGTAGTGTCACGCCTCGAAAAGGACGAGCTGTTCTCTTCTACTCACAGACTCCAAACGCGACGCTTGACCTGTATAGTCTGCACGGTGGCTGTCCAGTCCTTGCGGGAGACGAGAAGTGGATGGCGAACATTTGGATATGGAATAAGGATCAACCAATCTACCGTGATGAAAAAGGAGAATTCTACTTATATGCGTCCGGACAGTCTTCAGAGAGATATCAGCTCGTCAACGGGTTCAAAGGCAAGCCACCAAAGAAGGAAGGGAGGGGGCAAAATAGAGAAGAAGTTGATTTTGTGAAAGAAAAACGACCCGTTCAGAAAGGGGGTAAAACGAAGAAAAAGTTAATATTGTAAAGAAAAACGTTCCCTTCAAGGGTTAGGGTTCCACAGGTTTTCCTTCTTGTGCTAAAACTTCCCGAACTCATTCTTATAGAAATGCGCTCCTCTAATTGACGAGGAATCTAATTCGGGAAGCCAGAGGTTGGTTCGGGTCTTGTTATCCTGAGATTCAAACTCTCCGACGTAAGTACTTTCGACTTCCATCTCTCCCAGCTTCGCCGCATAAAAATACCTCTCCCAAATCTTGGGCAACACTTTCGGTTTCCTCCATCTAGCCATCAAATCTTCAATCTCAGTCACCTTATCCCACCCCACCCATTTCTTCAAATTTTCGCTTCCCTCGCCACCCCTCGTGCCGCTCCAGAGCGTCTGCCTAGGATCAGTTTCTAAATAAACAGATGGAGTGATGAAACCCTCTCCCGCCCTGCCCTTGTCATAAACGGCTTCGCAGCCCTTGAAGTTGTCTCCGTACTGAAATAAAAGAACCATCCTTCCAATTCCGAACGTCGGCGTTTGCGGGGCCGACACCTCTGATTCCCTCATGGTCACAGTGTCCTTAATATGCACCTGCTGTCCGGGTCGCAGCTTCATCGCCAAGTCGGCTGAGGCGGCCTTGACGCCATCGACAAGGATCGTGAAACGTTCAAAGAACATCGGCAGACACTTTTCGATCAACGGCAAGTCATCGAAGTACTGACGATTGAAAATAGTCTTGCCGCCCTCCTTGACTTTCGTAATTTTTGGCTTCGGCGTCTTGCAATTTCTCAGCACTCCAATTTCTCCCCTCAAATCTTTGTCGGTCAAAAACTCTCCCTCGCTAAAGTGCCTGAATAGCAAGTTTTCCAAGGTCGTAGTCCAGCCCTTGAACGCGACCTCGGCACCTTTGTTCTTCGCTTGATAGTCTGAGAGAACACGGTAGCTCACGACGTCAAGTTCCCAACTCACGGGTATCTGCTCTATGTACAAGTAAACTCCGGGATGGCCTGGAGGATGGATTACTACGTCACCGTAAAAGGCTTGAAGGTGCCAAAGAGCGCTTGATGTCTTTATTTCCTCTGTTAGAAAGTACTCTTTTCGTCTTACTCCTAGCACCACAGCTAACACGACAAGCTAAAAAAAACCTCACCTGAATCCTCGCCAAGGCGTATGCTTCGAGCTCCGCCTCATCCTCAAATACCTTGTAAGGCCACGCTTCCTCTTTCAAAATCGAATTGAGGAACTTCATGGTGGTCTCGACAGTGTACCTGAAACCGTGCACGAAGCCGCCGCTGCTCTCCTTGTAGTCACTACCGTGGGAAATCGCTCCTAGCGCAAAAATGCCCTTCGAGTCCGCAATCTCGTTGAACGAACCTAAATTTAAGTAGCGTTTGCGAAACAAGTTTTCTTCCTTGAATATGCTTGCCGATTGGTTGCCATCGACGCTGATTTCAATGCCATCGTTGGTTTTGAAGCCACCGGAGTAAATGACAACGATGTTGTCACCAGCGCCGTAAACAGCATTCTCGCCGATATCTTCTTCGTCAAATAGCGTTTTGCGGTTGAGGGCAATAGTGAAGCTTTCTTCAGTAACGACATCAAGGGATTTAAGCTGGTAGCTTTCAAGCACGGCCATGTTATGAGTTCGGACATTTCCAACGTAATGCGACATGTGAGAGGGCGTAAGAACCTTCTTGCCTATGACCCACGTTCTGGTTGCTGCGCACTCCTCAACGATGAAAGTGCTGAGCTCAGTGGCGGCATTGCCGTTCCCAAAGACGACGACATACTTGCCCGTATAGGCTTCGCAGTTGTCAATCGGAGCATCGTCGTAATTGTAAATTTTTGCGTTGGGAAACCTAAATTTGAGATCTTCACCATTTTTGTTCGATGGCTGACGAGATTCTAAGCCGGTGGCCAAGAGCGTGTTCCTTGCAAAGAAGCTTTTTCCGCCGGCAACCTGATGGGCGATGCGAGGTAAATACAGTGGTCGTTGCGTGGGGTTAGGGAGGAGGGCACCACATTGTATCCTATTCCCCCCAGTTCTGCTCTTAATATCATTACTATGCTCACCTGAATAGCCCGGTAGTCCCCCCAAGCATTCCCAGTGCGTATTTGCGAGATGCACTCGACGGAAGCTTTGAAGAGAGTGTTCAGCCCGTTACTTGAAACGACGTCGTCAATGTACCTGGTGAAGACTTCAGCCCTGGGGTAAAACTTGTTGGTGTAGGTGGGAAATCGAGAGGTGTCGTTATTCGTTTTCAACATGGAATGCCAGTCAAATTTAAGTTTGTAGTCAAGGGCCTGCTCGTCTGACCACGAGTCGAGAGGGGGCGGGGTGTTGGGCTTGTTGAACGAAATTAGATCTCCCCTTCGGGGGTACTTGTCAAAGAAGGAACCGCAGTGATGACTCCGCTCCAAAACAACGTAAGTAAGGTTCATGTCAATGGCATATAAAGCGGCCTGAACGCCGGCCGCGCCGCATCCGACGATCGCGACGTCATAAAGCAAATCAGATTCTTCGTTTGGGATAGACTTATGCGAGGAGCAACCCCCAACTTTTTCTCCTCCTTGCGAGAAAGGCCACCACTCAGCATGAATGTCGGGAATGATCAAGAGGACTAGCAGGAGGGCTACCGTCCAACTAATCACGCCATGGAACCGCATGGTCTTCTAGTGTAAGACCGGTGTGCAGTTGTGTGGGACCTAGAAGAGAGGCAGGTGTTCAGCGGAACACGAAACCGGTCAGAGAGAGGTCTTGAAAGATAGAAAGTCGTCAAGCAGATATAGAAGATACGGTAATGTAACAAAATTACTTGAAGCCGTGACACACTTGCAATGGTTTTGTGGGCTGCTGAAAAACCTGGGTGCCATTTATCATTTATCATATCAATCATACAACTGCTGGATCCGGCAAAGCATCCAATTAGGGAAACTCCCCAACCCGAAAATAAAATCGCCTAACCCTAATTGTGCCACAATTATGTTCAATTTCTGGGGGGACGGTTGCAACATTCTTAGAATACGCGAGGACGAGCTGACAGGTGTGAAAGATTGGGGCCCTTCCTCCCCCGTTATTGTTACAACGAATAGACAATACATCAAGGCTACAGAAGAACTCGACAGAAAGGCGGGACATTTGGCGGTACTGGCAGGCAATTCGTCAAAGCTTAGTGTTGCAGGGAATGTGGAAATCCGGCTCAGCGATTTTCTTAAGGAAGGTAATGGTAACAATCAAGGCGCAGACTACGTCTTTCACTTGAATGTGCTCATGTCCTCACAAGAACACATGAGGGTTTTGGAACCATTTTTCGGTATCCCGTCGTTCCTCAGTTACACGGGGAACCCGTACAGATTCCGCCACTATCTTCTTGTTGGAAAGAACGGGTCATTTGTGAATCCCCACTCGCATGAAGGTGAGAGTGCAATCCTTTATTTAATTTCTTAACCTCGATCCCATCTAAAATCCATTCTCTCTTTCCAATCCCACTCCCACTCTCACTCCCCCCTCAACAAGCGGGTTGGAATCTTCTCATTTACGGAAAGAAAAAGTGGAAGCTGAATTCGCCGTTGTTTTTATCAACCCATGAGTGCCTTCAAGAAGCGGGGGAACTGATATGGATTCCCCCGCATTGGACGCACGAAGTGGTCAGTCTCGAAGACAGCTTCGGTGTGGCGCTGCAAGGAATTGGCGGGGGGGCTCCACCGGCCCTGCTCGCCTCTCTTGTGGCCGCTGCCATTTTCGCTATTACGATTTTGGGCTGCTGTTGTATAAAGATAAAGCGCGGAATCGCGGGCAAGGAAAAACCTTTATAATGACGGTTTATTTTTGTATTTTTAAACATAATCCCGATTCAATCCTCCTTCTTATTTTCAGTATTAACGCCCTTTTTCTGTCCCCCCACGTCACGTCGACAGCCAGAGAGAAAACATTTAAGCAACGCCAACAAGATAAGCCCTAGTGATGCTAAATACGGCGGGTATGCCATGATTCTAATGTACGTCCCTTCAATGCTTCCCCAACTACAGCTTGCTGAGACTTGGTGCATGAACATAGCGTCATTTGGAGGCGCCTCCCCCCGCATCCATTCATTATTCGTGATTGTTTCATATTCGCTGATTTTGTTTGCAAATGAGCCCGGCGAGTTGACGTCGAGCGTGACGTAGCCATGGACGTCAAGTGATTCCTCAGACTCAATTTGCGTCTGGTGGAAATAGCCCACGCACCAGAAGATAAAATTGCCTTCCTCTTGCAACACCGTCGTCCTCTTTTGAGGCTTCATTCCTGGCGGTGTCCTGAATCACCACCGCTTCTTACCAAAAAGCATGTAGCTCCAAGAGCAGACGCATCCTATGGTATCTATATGCTCGTCTACTCCTGCGCCCTCCAAACCTGCATACATCCACATGGAAGGGGCAGCTGAAAAAGAGGATTTCGGAATAAAAGCGGGGGTGGTGAATACTTCTTCGATCATATTTATTTCGTGAGGTTCATTCGCTACGATTGAAATGTAAGTCTTCGGAAATTGCTTGGCGACAGATTCATAGTTCGTCAAAGTCACCCTGTTTCCTTCCTCCAACCACCGCTGGAAACGCCATTGGGTCTCGTCTTTAAGCCTACCAAGCCACAAATTAGGTTCCTCGCCCTTCCACCTACTGGAAAACCAATCTGTCCATTCTTTGATCGTCTTGAAGGAGGGTGTGGATGTAGTTGTTGGAGCTACGATTTTGTGGTTCTTGACTTGCGCTATGAATGGCTCGCCTGAGGTGAGGTGTTGGAGAAACTTTTCTTGAGAAATGGATGATGACAACAACGAAGAAGAAAAGGAAGACGAAGAAGACGCGGAATCGTGGGGGGAGGGGGGGGGGAACGGGGCATAACGGAGCATTTCTTCGGCAATAGAAGAGTTTGGGTCCTGCCAACCGGGTCCGAGGTTTGGAACCGTGGGGGGCATTTGTCACAGAGAAATTGATAGCCTGAGTGAAGTAGGTGGTGAGGGCTGCTGGTACGGCTCTAAGGCTGGGGGATAAGGCGGGTCCGAAAGTGACAAAACACTCCGTGCGTTGAATCTATGTAATTACAATATCCCAGCGGATTCTTCTTCTACCGGCAAAGGGCTCTTGTTGATATCCCCCTGTCTTAAACAAAAAAACGAAAACAACGCCAACGATATTATAAAAAATTAATTCATTCTACGTAGTCAGCGTTGTTATCTTCTTCAAATGTCTTGTTGAGGGCCAGCTGCAGGGTTTCGCGGCTGCAGCACCGAAATCTTGCTCAAATCCGAGTATCCATCGCTACCGCTTTTATCCGCGTTATGCTTAGGAATTTTGGCCATTAAGTACACGCCCCTCGCAGCCGCCTCTGGCGTCATGTAAGAGTTCCAACCAACGACTTCGAAGTCTTCCTGTTCCTGGTACTTGATGTCTGTCCTTCGTCCATTGTACCGTGCCAATCGAAGCCACCTTGCAGCTTCGAAATCATCGGTGAGGATCATGCCTCCGCGACCAATCTGGAGGTGCTTCCTGCGATGGAATGAGAGACAGTGCAGTGTTCCCTTTTCATACATTCCCGAAGTGAAGCGGACGGCCCCGTCAACGACAGGGTAGGGATCAAGTCGGTAAGTCCCCGACCACTCGAGATCAGCATCAAACTTTACCTCAAGGCCAGCGTGCAGAATTGATGCCGGCACGCTGATGTAAGTCGATGCAGGAATCGTGACTGTATCTGTCGCATTAAGGTATTTTAGGGCCATGAAGATGGCAAACGTACACGTATCCAGAGCGACCGCATATTTGCTCCCTGCGTATTCTGCAACTTGATTCTCAAACAAAGCAACGACGTCCCACGGATCTTTCAGATCATACTGCTTCATCACATGGCTAAGAGCCACTGGATCCAAGTGCAATTCCCCCATGTCCTGTTCTGCGGGGCAGACGCTATTCTCGCTGATGCGTCCTGGCGGGTCAAAAGCTTTTCCAGCGGCGATGTTGTCATCCGAACGTATAGTAGTGTAATAAGACCCAATCAAAAACTTCTGTTTTGTAGTGAATGAAGTAATGGGGATTTCTTGCTCCTCTACTGTTCGTTTGTAAGCTTCGCGAGTCATGGCCCGGAAGTCAAAGCTGACTCGGGTGCAGGCGGGGGATTCAACATTTTTTTTGTTGTAATGCCTGCAGACAGCGTTAGAATAGAATCGAGTTGAAAGGATGAAGGGATGTGTCAGCCCCTGTCACTTGGTCCTCAACTCTTGGATCTACCCCCTCGCTCACCTGCACCTGTTGCCATCAAATACGTTGAGTTCTCCGTAGTCCATGCCGAGCGGGTGATAATCCCCGAGGAAGGGGAGAGATTCGACCCATGTTGATGCCGAGTTCCCGCAGCCAGAAGAGAGTGGAAGAATAAAGTTGACCTCTCCCGCGGGATGAAGGTTGGTAGGATCTCCGTCAGAGTGGAGAGAGAAGACAGTGGCTGAGCCAGGCAGTTGCACACGAAATGTTGGTGTTTTCTGGTATACGAGTTCTGCGGTATTGGGGAAAAATGGCATCACTACTTCCTTCACAAACTTCAACCAGACCTCCATAAATTCGGGCCATTTATCGTCAGAATTAAGTCGGCAGTAGAAAGCATCGTGGAATTCGCTCATAGAACCATTCAAAGGATTCAAATTTGACGCCTTTAATTGGAGGGCAACATTATCAACGCTCTGAACTTCATGAATCAGGCTCAAATCTTGCGCGGCGGGGGCAATGACCTTCTTAATGATTTCGGCAAAAGGGTACTCCTTAGTGTCATACATAATGACATTGTCGTTCTTTCGTGGGGCGACGGCCTCCATGATTAAAAGTTTGGCATCGATAGTCTTCGCAAATTCTTTTTTTTCCTCCTTAGCGGATGGATGGTCAATAGGTGGGTGGTCGGCAGCAGCGGAAGGGGGGAAGAGAAGCTTCACTACGTCAACTTTATATTGCGGGATACCGCTAGTTAAATTGAAAAACACTGCCCCCTCTCCCCACCACAGCGCAGATTTGTCTAGAAGGATCTTTGACACAGTATCGAAGTCATGAGACGAGAGAGACATGTAGCTTGTGACAGGACATTTGTACTTTCCGGACGCAATGTCCGAGGCATCAACATAATTGATGCGTTTTGGTGCGCCATTATGCCCGCGACTTTGCATACCGCACTGTGAAGAAAAAGCGCCGAAAGTTGATGATGTGGAACCAATAAATACAGAGGCTAGCGAGAGCAGGTGAAGGTCGGCAACGGCTTCGGTCACCATATCAAATGCAGCTTCGCCCCCTTTTTTCCTTGCTCGGCGAACGGCTGTCTCATCTTGTCGGGAAAGTTTTGCCCACTTGGAAAGGGTGACCTTGGCCGCTGGAAATTTAGAGGAAGCAGGGAGGAAGCCATCAGACGGGAGCTGCGAAGAGGGGAGAAGCGAAAAATCATGAGGCGATGAACGACGATAGGGATTGGGATGTCCGCTTCCTCACCTGGCTTTCCGCAGCCTTGTCGTCGGTTGCAATAAATATTGATTCAGGGGGGGTGCCGGCAACAGTGAGCTCTTCCCGTGTCAAATCTAGTAGTCTCATATACTCGGGCCAGTCATACTGGGATTGTAATTGGCCACCGCCAGTCACCAATTTCTCCGGCAAGTAGTCAATGGCATCGCCCCTCCTCACATGCATGGCAACAGACTTTTGTCCATATCCAATCTCGCTCGTGTAATCATCGAGGGCTTTTTGAAGACCAGGTTCAAGACGGAACACGTAAGCCATCAGCTCACCTGCCCACCACTTATCACAGTCAGGGACCATGTCTCTGTACTTTTTCGGGCAGGTGTACAAGGCAGCATCACTTAACAGGGGATGGTCATAAACAACCCTGTCGGTGTGGTTCCTCGCCTTAATGCTGTTGGTGAGGAAGGCGTCGAACTTGGCCCTTTCCTTCTTACTCTGAATATTAACCCTCGGCACTTTTCCAAACCTTGCCGTGGCGTTATCAAGCTCTGCGCTGGACACTGATCCGTTTAATCGGCATGACGAGAGCGGCTTCACCCAGCAATCCCACTGGTGTTCTTCTTTACAATCTTCCGTGGGGACGCCGTAAGACAGCGGGTCGTCAGAGAGTATTGCGGTTCTGCCCTCATAGTAAGCTTGGGCCACAGCCCCCGCAGCATTGAGGAGAATGCCTCCCATACCCTCCCCCTCCAGATGTTTGAGATTGTATACGAGAATCCTGGCCTGGGCGCAGTCTATGGGGTGCTGTTGTAGCTGCAGTTCCGATGCTAGGAGTAGAGATGCACTATCTTGATTAGTGATGCTTCTTCCCGGCCCGTGCTGAGATGATCTCCTCTGCCCTAAAACCTCCTCCCCCGCCTCAGCGAAGCAGGTGGATAAAATTACTATGGTGGATAGGGTAAGAACGATGAGGGCGATACATCGGGGGATTCGGGGGGAAGGTTTCATTGCGCGGGGGTGGGAAATGATGTTAGGTTTGGCTCGTTTTGGCTCGTTTGGGGACTTTGATATGCAATGCAATAGGTTAATAAGGATGGACGGGAGATTATAGGAGGGGTGTTAGATGGTGAGTGGGCAATTTAGGGGGGAAGTTGCACTGCGCCGTACGTATCCTCGCCTTTATATGTGAAAATGTTAGAGACTAAATTCCACCCCAACCGAAGCCCCAATTATTAATTATTAATAGATCCGTAATAGACCAAACCCTCAATCCGAACTCAATGCAGAAGTAACAAAAAATCTGATGCCTTTGCAAATGACTACCGTTCTCGGTGGCTGGGCTGCAATTGCATTAATAGTTGCCATAGCTGCAGCATATTTGGCGACGTTCAACTCAAATTTACGAAGAAAACATCATTTTGGGGACCCTTATGGCAGTGAGAAACCAGTGAGACGGATGAAATCTTGGGAGGAGGTTATTGATTACTTCGAGAACAACGGGGAGAATAGGCCATTCATTGTCGATAGTTCCCTGACCGAGGGCTGGCCTATTCTCAGCGACGAGTCCAGGGCGTGGAATTCCTTGGAGCGCCTCTCAAATATGTTCGGCTCTCAGGAGGCTCGCATTGCTAGGGGCTCAAGGATAGGGTACAGTGACACGATGGGCCAAAGCCCCATGAATCCTTTGGTTGCCACCAAACGTGAGATAAAAATGCTCAAGGCCATGAAAAGGATGGTGACAGAGACAGAGTTTTCCACCGTGAGGGTTGCAATCGGGTCTCTTTTCGGTCTGTGTCCACGACAGTCAGACGGAACGACCACAGAGGATTGCCGGGATGAGCGGCCGCTGCTTTGTCGATTGTTCAATATCTGCGGAGAATACGGATCCGGTTACATCCATTGGCACCTCGATGACAAGAAGTGGGACGAAATGAAAATGCTTTTCGGGGAAAGCTACGAGAGCTGCAGCAACATCCCCCCAATTTTCGACGATAGCAAGTTTCTAGATTGCCTAGGCCCTTACAAGGATCAATTCAACCGTGCATTCTCGTGGCATCAGCTCTTAATATCGCAGCCAGGAAGTGGAATGCCGTTCCACATTGATCAGGAATATTCACACTTCTGGGCCTTGCAACTATCAGGTTCAAAGACGTTTGTGTTTTGCCCGCAGGACCTGGGCGGCGATCTTTACATGGGAGCGTACGATCCTTACAACAATACGGACGCCGCCCGGGCAAGATTCCCTCGCTACGAGGCGGTGCAGGACCAATGCTACCGGGCTTCTGTCAAAGCAGGTGACATGCTTTATTGGGAGAGTCACTGGTGGCATTCGACTCGTGTTTTTGAAGAAAGGGGGGAGGCGGTTGGATTGCCGTCGATCAATATCATGTCCTGTTTTCTCGGAGACGACATTATACTCAAGAGTCAGTGCAGAAGAGATAACGTCTACGGCCCGATAAACACAAAAAAGCCAACAAACTCAAAAAGGAAAGAGGGCATAGTAGAGGAGGTATCGCCATCCTGCGCAGAAGACTGTTCCCTTTGCAAAGTTCCAGAATTAGAAGTGGGAAAATCCGCTAAGGGTGGAAGCGAGGGGCAAGACGATGGCGAAGGAGAATGCGGTTTGAGCCCTGCAGGCTGTTACCACGAGAACTACGACCCTGTACCTCCAGCCAAAGGCGTTTACAAAGACCTCTCCGATCGTGTTCAAACGTGCAAGCTGCAGTGGAGGAAGGATGCGCTGGAGCGTCAACGTGCCAAATTGTAAAACACAATTTCTCTTTTCTTTGGACAATAAAATTTTGAGGCAGACTTCGACAATCATCTTTGCTTTCCCCTTTTCTTTACATTTCCAGCTCCAGCAGCCGTCTCCTTTCCAAATTTTAGAACTCTATTCACCTCATCCCCAAATCCTTCGATCCTCATATAATCCTCGTACACGTTGACAACAGCGTAAGTATCCACTCCCGGTTCACTTTCCAACACTGCGGAGAACACAATGTGATGGATTCCGTTTGATTCAATGTACCCAGGCCAGTGGCTGTGGCCTGAAAACGTGGCCAAAATAACATCACTATTTTCTTCTATAACCTCCAACATAGTTTTGTAGTTGAGAGTCAGACAGATGAGATTGGTCGAACCAGGATGAAACGGTTGATGACCGCATACAAACGCCTTCTGGCCCTTGATTCTACATTCATCTAACTCAGATTTTAAAAATTCCATCTGAGTTGAACCGTAACCACCGTTGAAGGCGACGAAGCGGACTTCGTCGCCGAGGAGACCCACTGGGCTATTTACGTCACCTCTCAAGTAGTTTGGGTTTTTGTTGAGGTAGATTTCTGCCGCGGACCTCTTTGAACCTGTGCGGCCAAGGACAGTCAAGTCGTACGCATCGAGGAAAATGAAGCGGTAGGGAGCGGAAGGGGGGAGGGGGGATTTGAGGAGGGAGTGATAGGCTATTAGGTCTGAGCCCTCGGTTTTGAAGGGGATGTTGAGGGTTGTGGACATTATTTCGCAGGTTAGAGAAGTGTAGAGCTCGTGGTTTCCATAAACGTGGTGCCATTGGCCCTGCAAGTTTTTCATGACGTCTAGGACGTTGGTGAGAACTTCAAGAGCGGGTTTGGGGGTGGAATTTACTTTTCCGTCAATGGTATCGCCGAGGTTCAGGGAGAAGGGGCAGGAGTGTCGGGTTGTGAGGAGGGTCGAGATCGAGGAGGTAGAATGAAGCGCATTGCGGTAATATCGGGGGGAGCCAGAAAAAAAAAGGCCGTCCGGGACGGGAGCGTGCTGTGTGTGAGCGAGGGAGGGCGAAGCTTGTGTTAGTGTTGTGTTGGTATGTTAAAAGTGTGTCTTGTGCTCAAGTTGCTCCGGTTGCTCACCTGGATATCTGTAAGCACACCGAATTTCAGCAGGGGGGAGTTGGGAGTTGGGGAGGAGCTGGAGCCCCCCTTCCTTTTGGGCATGTTTTGGTTCTGCGTGCAAGAAACGTGTGATGAGGTTCTGATACCATGGATTTTTTGCACGAAAACGATCAAAGGAAACAAGGAGGGATGATTCACGCACGCGTTCTGCTCGTGCTTCTACTTGCCTTGGGCTATTGTAATGGAAAGGCGGCTGATGTGGTGAAACCCAAGACAGGTGCGTCCGTTTAACTGGTATTTTTAAGGACGATAAAATGAAACGAGGCCCGACAGCAAAGTCGCAAGTACATCTACAGTGTATTTGAGACGAAGCGCTTGGCTCCCGCGAGAGGAATATTTGTGGTTATGAGTACTGCGCTGCGAAAGAACGGCGTTTTGTCCGTTTTGAGTGACACTATAAAGTGTTCGTGTCCGAATGTTTTTGAGCTAGCTTCTTGAGCGATGAGCAAATTATGAAACTTCCTAACACACACACGCACGCACGCTAAAACCTACTGTACTAATACAGGTCCGGTCTCCTCCTTCACATCCTTAATTCGTGCCAATGCCCACCACCTTCTTGCTGCCGCCTCCGCCCGCGCCACCTCCATTACCCTAATGTACCCCGTTGATACCATCAAAACCCGCCTCCAAATGTCTCAACCCCTCGCCTTAAAGGGCCTGTTCTCAGGCCTGACGAGCAGCCTGATAGGCCAAGTCCCCTACGGCGTGCTCACCTTCGGTTCCTACGAAATCTACAAGCAAAAAATAACCGACAAATTCCCTAACTTACCCATCCTCCCCGCCACCTGCGTCTCCGCCGTCTTGGGAGATCTAACGGGGAGCGTATGGCTCTGCCCTAGCGAAGTTATCAAGCAGAACATTCAAGGTGGGAACTTCAAAACGACGAGGAGCGCGGTTGTTAACATACTGAAAAAGGACGGGTTGACGGGGTTTTATAGAGGCTATTTCGGGGGAGTAGTCAGGGACGTGCCCTTCAGAGTATTGAGTTTAGGTAGCTACGAAGTCGTCAAGAAGAGGTATGTTGATATGAAGGAGCGCGCCGGGAAACCTGTGGATTTGACGTCTGGGGAGGCGGCGCTTGTGGGAGCCTTCGCTGGGAGCTTCGCTGCATTGACTACTACGCCTTTGGACAAAATGAAAACTAGTCTCATGACGGGGCAGAGTCAGGGGTCATACCTGGAGGCGTGCAGGACAGTTATGGAGAGGGAAGGGCCGGGCGCGTTCTTTCAGGGGGTCGTGCCTCGCGTGGGATTGATCGGGCCGAGTGTGGCAATCTTTTTTGTCGTTTATGAAAAGACAAAGCAGGTCATTTTGAGAGAACAGGGGAAGAAGTAGTATTGGGTTGGGAGTGAGTGTGCTTTTTGAGTGCGTTTTCAACAACAATATAAATTTGCGATTCAATTTGTCTAGTTAAGAACATTACATTATAAAGGTTTCGAACGTTTTTTGACACGTCCCTCCTCGTCGTGAACATTGTTGTTATCTACATTCCCACGTTTGGTGGGCCCCAGCTCCTTCAGCTTATTCTTCTTGGAAGAAAGGAATTCAAGGATATCGTCTTGACTTTCACTTGCTGCTAGGTCGTGCAGCTTCACGCAGAGCTGGAAGATCTTGTCCCCGATCTTGGCGCCTTCCGCGACTCCTGGCCAGGCGACTTCGTCCAAATTCTTGCAGTCGCTGAATGCAAACTCCCCCACCTCAGACAGACGACACTTCAAAGTCACCTTCCTGAGATTCGAGCAATATGCGAAAGCCCCCTTCCCAATCTTAGTCGCCACCCCCTCCGCCGTCACCTCGACGGTCTCCAGCTCGTCGCAGTGTATGAAGGCGTAGTCCCCTATTTCCTCTACTGCGCCGTCAAGAACTACGTGCTTGATCCCAGTGGCTTGGAACGCGCCTCGGGATATCCGGGAGATGCTGGGAGGGAAATTTACGGAGCGCAAGTACTTGCAGCTAGAGAAGGAACCGACTTCGATGTTTATCAAGGACAGGGGAAGGGATAGAGAGGTGAAGGCGGTCTCCTGAAACGCATACGCTCCCACGCTCGTTACTTTCGAATCTCCCCAGTCAATCCTTGTCAAAGACGTGCATCCCCAGAAGGCTCCTGCGGGGATGGTTGTTACATCCTTTTCCACGGTGATGGTCAAGATGCGAGTGTTGTCACAATACCGGCACGAGGCAGAACGACAGAGACCGCCTTTCTTGAATATTACATGAGTGGGGTCGGAGCCCGAGTCGGTAGGAGGAGCGTCGGTGCAAAGCGGAGGGAGAGGAGGGGGGGCAGATGTAATGGGGGGGACCTCGAGCGTAGAGGGACTAGAGACTGATTCGACGATAAATCCACAGATGATGGGGAACGGTTGTTGTGCCATAGCCTGCCTGCGGGGAGAGATGGTGACGTTTGGAGCCTGAGAGATGAAGACAAAACACTTGAGCCATGCCTCAGGTCTCTGAAAAAGTCAAATGCACGTTCTTCTTTTGCTAGCGGTTGTAACAACAGCTGTAACTGTGGATTCCTTCACCGGTTTCTTCAGACAACCACTATCTGCGCCGAAATATGGAACCTCGTCTAGCTTGCTGAAACCTTCTTCGATCCTTCTACACTCCTCGGTCACCGATGATTCAGCTCAAGTGGAGCCCGGTGAGCTTCTCAGCGGGTGGAAGGGCGGCAGACCACTTAAAGTCGCCATAGCTGGTGGTGGAGTCGGCGGTCTGACGTGCGCTCTTGCCATGCTCAAGCGTGGAATGGATGTCACCATCTACGAAAGGACTGAGGCCTTCGCTCGCTTCGGTGGACCCATTCAGTTCGCCAGCAATGCCCTGAGCGTAATCAAGGCGATTGACGAAGATTTGTTCGTGAGGATCATGGACCGGTGAGTGAGGCGACTGGTGAATGCACCGGCGGAGGCCACATGATGACCAGCACAAATTATCTAATTCCTCCCTAGCTTCACCTTCACCGGCACCCGTGCCTGCGGTATCAAGGACGGTCTCCGAGCCAACGGCTTCCGCATGACGGACGATTCCCTCGACTACGTTCTGAACCCCGACGCCCCCGCCGACTGGTTCGTGAAGTTCCCCCTTAAGCAGTGCGCTGACATCTTTGGCCTCCCCTACACTGGCGTGATTGACAGACCTGACCTTCAAGAAATTCTCATGGACGAGTGCAGGAAGATTAAATCTGACTTCATCGTCAACGGCAACGGCGTCGTCGGCTACTCCAGCCACGGCCCGGGCAAGGGCGTCACTGTGAATTTCTCCGACGGCACGAGCGCCGACGCGGATGTGTGTGTGGGAAGCGACGGAATATGGAGCAGCGTCAGGGCCCAGATGTACGGGGAGGAAGTCAAGTCCAGCACCAAGAACAAGATGAAGAAGCAGGGCTGCACCTATTCCGGTTACACCGTCTTCGCCGGCGAGACCACTCTGAGCACGGAGGACTACTATGAGACAGGATACAAGGTTTACATTGGCCCGCAGAGGTATTTTGTGACTTCAGACGTGGGAAACGGACGCGTTCAGTGGTATGCGTTTTTCGCGCTGCCTCCTGGGACCAAAAGGGCCCCTTCCGGCTGGGGCGGGTCCGAGAGGAAGGACCAGGCGAACCCTGAGGAGGACCTCGTCGGGTACATCAAGAGCCTGCACGAGGGCTGGAGCGACGAGGTGCACTACGTTTTGGACAACACCCCCAGGGAGAGCGTTGAGCAGCGCGACCTGTACGATCGCGCACCGGAGCTGCTGAGGAGTTGGGCGGACGGAAATGTCGTGCTCATGGGGGACGCCGTGCACCCAATGATGCCGAACCTCGGCCAGGGCGGATGCCAGGCAATAGAGGACGCGTACGTCCTTACCGAGATGCTTGCGAATACCAAGACTACCGGCAGCATCGAGAAGACTCTGCAGGAGTTCTACAAGAAGAGGATACTTCGAGTTTCCATCGTCCAGTTCTTGAGCCGCTTGGCCTCAGACTTGATCATCAATGCCTTCGATACACCTTGGTCGCCCCACGACGACAAAGGCAAGAGCTGGAAAAGTTATCTGACGTTCTTCTGGAAGCCCGTGCTGCAGTACTTTATCTTCCCTGCACAGTTTGCGTACCTCTATAGTTATCACCCGACTGGCTCCATGGGGAAGCTGCCAGCACAGCTCCAAGAGCAGTGGAAAAGCCGCCACGCGATCGACAGCGAGAAGGCCTTCGACGAGGTTCAGAAGGCTGGCCAGAAGTCTGCTGGTCCGAGCTTCTTCCAGGCTGCCAATGCGAAGTAGCAGATCAAGTATGAATTTCAGTGTGCGATAAAACAACGAAAGAGAAATTGGTTCCCTGGTATGTAATATTTTATATGAAAAGTTGAAACCTTATATTTTTTTCGCTGGGTTAGAGGAGGCGGCGGTAAAGAAGCCAGCTATATCTTGGATGCCTCGTTTCTTTGCTTTTGCAGCACCGCTGTCTGCCCATTCGATTGCGAGATTAATCAGCGTTATGTTAAACTCCTTGTCACTGCCGTAATGCGACTTCGCCAGTAGTTCGAAAAGGCGCGACGCCGCAAGGGTCAGCTGATCCCTGTTGCACCCTGGCCACGGCACGCTCTTGCTCTTTCTTGAGGCTGAGTAGCTGCTCTTTCCATCTTCTCCCCGATCTCGGATTGTAACTACTAGGTTTTTTCCCACCCTCGCGTCTCCTTTGAATCTCGAATTCTCCTCAGCGATCAGCTTCAGCAGTCTCCCCGAAAGGGTACTTATTTCCGCCTTCACAGATTTTGAGTCCGTGAGCGTCCCGCGAATAAACGATTGCTCAATCCCGCTCCGCTTCTTGTCCTTGAACTCGTCATCCTCCACTGGTCTCCGATCCAGCCCCCGGCCCATCTCCTTAAATTTCTCCACGTCAGCCCTGCTGAGCAGCCCCGTGTCCTGGTCGTCGCAGAGCGCATCCGTACTAGTGTTCAATAAATGCTTGACGATCAATTTGGCTTCCTCACTGGTTCCAGGAGGAAAGTTCGCCTTCTGAATCTGTTCCTTCATCACATTTAGGGACGCCCGCCCGAGGCCAGGCAACGAGCGCAAGGGCATCTCGAGAATCCTTGGACGAGCCTCTTCGAGGCTCATGTAAAAAGACCCATACGGCTTCTTCTCGTTCGCCGCCATCTTTGCCAGAAAGATATTTGGTCCGGCGCCAACACTGGTGGTGAACCGTGTTCTTGAGAAGACGAACTTGCGTAATTCGTTCGCAAGCTCCAGGGCACCAACACCAGAATTTACAGTGTTCGAGACATCTATGTTGTACTCGTCCATGCCGCTCTTGCAAGCCTTGAATAGTAATCCCCTCTTCCCGAACCTCTCGTTGAAAAACTGCCTCACCGTCTCATAAATTGTATAGCTGTCTGCACGAAATTCCGTTAAATCGGAACCGTCGTGGACCTTCACTAACCCTTGCTCCTGTAACCGCAGAGCAGCTTTTATGCCAGTAAGCTTGCCGACTCCGAGCGCCCGTGCAGGATAGTTACAGGTCACAACGATGTGTTTCTGTTGTACCGCTATCGCCGGCTGAGGAGGCGGTTCCGCAGTGTCTCCGCTATCGTCACATCGGATGAAGATTGACTGTGCGTAGAAGCAGTCAACGTCGACGTGGAGTATTGTCCGTGTTGGCTGGTATACAGTCGGGAGCGCCGGAGTGTGTTGCCGTGCAGATCGTAGTTCGGATATGTCTGACAGAAGGATTTCTTGCTCTTCTTCGTCGCTGCTGTTGCCGTCAGAAGACATGCTTCTACTGGCAAGTGATCGTCGTCGTTGGAAATGCAGTGATTGTGCGATCTAAACCAGTTTTTTGTACCTTCAAAATAATTTCCTTAAAGTTTTCCTTGTAGAGCAAACAGTTTGCAACAACCGTCGATAAAATTCCCGCCCTGCCATCCCCCCTCGTCACGCCAGCAGCAACCCCCCGCCACCCTTTACCGCCCCAATAACCTACACAACACGCTCTCACCTTGGACCTTCTCTCTCCCTCCAACCTAACCTGCGCAAACTCAAACTTAAAAATGTCCCACTCCCGTGAAACAATTCATTGGATAACCAATCACGTGACGACTTACCTGTCAACCCTGCCTGGAACGTCCTCGATTTCCTTGTCTTCCCCCCATCCTGCTAGCCCCCATCAGCTTCAGAAATGGGAGTCTCAGTCTTCGCTCCCCCTCCCCCCTGACCTCAAATCCTTCTACTCCTACTGCGGAGATGGCCTCACATTTCGCTGGTACGCGTCCTCGGCTTCGGTCGGTATTCGCTCCGGCGAGGTCCTCGACATGCGAAAGGCTGTCAACAAGTACGGTGTGAGTGCCCAGGACATCTCCTCCCACACCCTACCCAACCCCTCCGCAGTAGCTGCGGCCCCGAATCACGAGATCAATGACGACTCGAAGTACCTCGCCGGGCTAGGTCACATTAACGGTATTTCCGATTTGACGCCCATTCATTTCCCTGACGAATCTGACGACCCCTTCCTTGAGTACTACAACCGTTTGAACTACGGAGGTGAGCACTAAAACGCGCTCAACCCTAACATTTTATGTCTTACCAACCAGCGGTGGCTCGAACTTCCAACCTCAGACAATTACATTATGCCTTGCGACCCTAGTTGGAACAGCAACGGTGTCGTCAAGGCCTTTTCCGTCCATGACTTGGACAGCTTCGGCACCGTTGCCCTCGTGTACGGGCTGCAGAACTACCGAGACGGTCTCCCCGCTTCCAACGACGACAACGACGACAACGACGACAACGGACCAATAGCCTCGTCCCCATCACTATCCTCCTCCCCCAAAAAATCCACTGCCACTCCCCCCCCCAGCCTCTCGTCAGCCCCCGAAGTTTGGTTTCGAGATAGATCTAACAAGTGGTGGTTCCTCTGCAAAGACTTTACTTGCTACCTTCGCTTGATGATCGTGCACCTTGGAATCCGAGGCTGGTGGACTAGCTTCACGACCCACAACCTCGATCTAAACTGTAGGCAGTTGATGATTCGATTTTGCCCCGAGAGGATGCTCTTTGACGAAGCGAACAAGATCTACAAAACCCCGAACGACAGGACAATCAAAAACAATAATGAATAAAATAAATTTTAAGGGCGCAAATTCTTTTAACAATGAAATTCATATATTTTTGGCGAATTCTTCTGCCTCTTTGGCGACAAACAGAGCGAGCTCCTTGACACTCACACAGCCCAAGCTACCCCACAGCTCGCTCTCTCCTCTACTTTGGAGCGCCTCTTCACTCCCCTTTGCCGTTTTCAAAATTCTAAAGCAATTCCTGTGCATCTTGAAAGCAGCGTAATGGAAGGAGTTTGATTTTGGACTCTTTGGCAGTCGGACATCTGCGCCCCTCTCCAACAGCAGCGTTACCACTTCCGCGCTGCCGCCACTGGCTGCGTGTGCCAAGGCTGTCGTGCCGGCGTAGCCCTCGGGCCCGTCAACGCTGTGAGGAAGAGGGGGCCTTCTTCGTTAGAGGTTTTGCCCTTCGTTACCCAAGCCCGACCCCCTGGCCCTCGTCTCACCTCATTTCCGGATTATCCTTGATCCAACCCCGCACGGTGTCCAGGTCACCCTCCCGTGCAGCCTCTATCAACTGCGAATAAATAACGTCACCAAATGCCAGCAAAGAACCCAGCAATGCCAGCTTCTGGTACCCCAGCCCCCTTCCCTTGACCTCCCCTGCCTCCTTCTCCTCTCCCCCCCACAAAGCGCTCCTGCCCTTTATGCTACTGTTGGGCCCTCCCTTGGCAAGCAAAAGCGCGATCCTCTTCCTCTTCTCCTCGCCCTGTACAGTGCTCAAAAAATGCAACGGAGTCGCGCCCCAGTCATTCCTTTTGTTGACGTCGGCACCCGCCTCTACCAGCCACTTGACTGCCTCTTCCATTCCGTAAAGCACAGCGTAGTGCAAGGCGCCGGCGCCGCCCCTCATTGACTGTCCATCAATGTCGGCTCCGTCTCCTCCGTTCAGTTCTCTCCAGCTGCGCAGCGCCCCCATATTCTCGTGCTTGGCCGCAAGGGCGATGTTCCCGTGGGCCTTGATCCGCTGGCTCAACAAATTCCCAACGTTGGAGCCGTTCTCGCTTCGCAGCAAGGCGAGCTGCTTCTCTTCTTGCTCCAGCCAGACTTCCTGTGAGATTCCTGTATCCCTCTCGAGATTTTCACCATCTGGGGCGGCCTCGCCCGTGACGGTGCACTCAGTCAATACCTCAAACACGGTGCTAAATATTAAAAGGCTTCGCCTCAGGTGAAACTCGTTGGTGACAACTATCAATTTTTCCACACCACTCAACGACTCAACTATTCTGCGGACGAAAATAGCATTCTCTATCGTGTACTTCGCCTCGTCCTCTTTCAACAGCTTGCAGTATGAGGAGGCGGGGAGCGACTTTTTTGCTTTTCTGATCAAGTATTCTGCTTCAGTCTCTCCACATCCTGTAGTATTGCCTCCCGTAAAAACAATGAACTTATCATTCCCATCGTTGCCATCACAAAATTGCTCCAAACCACATTGTAGCCTGTTTTTACTTGCCTCACTGTATCTGTGGGCAAAACCTAGCACGACTATGCAAGTCTTGGCGGCCATGTTTCCCCCTTCCTAACCCTACGACCACCAAGACGCCAGGATGTGGAGACGAAGATGCTGAAATTGATCTTACAACAAACGCTTGCCTGGTCTAGTAGCTTCCAACCGAGATCTTTTCAAAAGCAGTCGGCCCTCTCCACGGCGTTATTGTCGATCTGGCACAAGCCTGGCCTAGCTTGTGGAGCCCCCCTCTTGCTAAAAATAATCACTAATAAATGATATAATAATATAATAAATGCTCAAATGCCTGTTAAAAAGTAAAAGTACAAAAACACATTCCAACAACGCTCTCTTGGATTTTTGACACATCCTAGCCCAAGGTGTAGCATTACTCTCCCCTCAAATCTTCCCCCTACCTCCTCGCTCTCTCCCAACCTCCCCAACTAACTAAACAACCCCTCCCAGGTAGTCAATTAAACCTGTGCCCTTGGCAATCCAATTGGTATGGTCTCCTTTCCGTCGTTCCGTAAGAAGAAGCCCAAGATAGACCCGGTTGGTGAGCCTAAGGATGGCGAAGAGGCAAATGACGACGACGGATTGACACAGGAGCAGAGGACAGTTAATAAAATTGCTGAAAAGGCTGCGGCGGAACCCAAGAAGAAGAAGGGGAAGACAGATGAAGAGCAGGTGAGACGGACATGGTTGGCGGCAGCGGGCGTGCGCAAATTATTGACTTAATCCCTTTTCCTTCAGGCGGCCGAAGCGATGAAGCTTTCCCAAGGCGATAATCCCACCTCCTACTGCTCAGGCTGCCGAGCCTGGCTTTGCAGATGCGGCCGTGCTACCAAGGAAGATCGCGAGCGCCTTAAGGTCCTGAAGGAGAAGAAGGAGATAGAAGAGAGCGAGCGAAAAGACAGGCAGAAGGAGCTAGATGACATGGGTAGTGAGGAAAAGGTGAGGTATACACAAGTCAGGTTCTACCCCCCCTCAAAATTCTAACCTTACAACCCTAAATACATTCCCACAGCTAACATGGGACGCTCTGGAACTGCCGGAGCGTAACTGCAACCGCCTCATAGAAAACAACAAAAGGGCGAAGCGCGCTGCCGTTGAAAAGGCTCGCGCTGACGCCGAGAAGGATGCAGAGAACAAGGTAAAGAAGAAGACCACCCCACTGAATCCATGCCCCCTCATCGCACAAGAAGCTAACTATATTCCCCCAAACCCACCGTACACGCCGTAGGAGGAAGGAGCCACCTATCACCACTGCCAGTTGAAGGAGTTCAAGAGGTACAAGGCAAGTCCCGCCCTCCACACAACATATGAAGGACATAAGAATCACATCCACGCCTTCAAGGTGTCCGCCGACTATCGCTACGTAGTGTCCGGCTCCGCTGACTTCACGATTAAGCTGTGGGATACGAAGACGACGAAGTGCATACGGACATTCGAGGGTCACGCGAAGGCTGTGAGGGATATTGATATCATCCCAGGGTTTAACTTCGCAGATGAGAATAGGTTGATCCTCAGTGCAAGCTCGGATAAGGTGAATAGCAATTACGAGTACTTATTCGCTTCTAGCTTTTTCCGCCCCTAACATTCAAATACCCGCCCTCAAAACCAAAAAAATACCACGCCACAGACGCTCAGGATGTGGGACGCGAGATCAGACGGCGCGAAGAGAGTCTTCAAAGGCCACTCGGACGTGATATACTCCTGCAACTTTGCTCCGGACGGCAATACATTCATTAGCAGTAGCGAGGACTGCACCATCCGCCTTTGGAGCACCCATGAGGGCCACCTAATTTACATTTACAACGGTCACGAGTCGGCCATCCTGTCAACCAGGTTTTCGCCTGGAGGCAGGTTCTTGCTCTCCGCCTCTGACTTCGGCGAGCGGCAAATCAAACTATGGCATGCGAGAATGCCAGTGGTTAGAGTGCCCGTGTCGCTAGGCCAGCGTATTTTCTTTACCAAGGGTGGTCTCATCAAGAAAATGTTGTTTGTGGAGAATCCCGGAGAAGATTTTTTCCGGGACCCCGACAGCGATGACGAGGCCGAGACCTTGGCAATGCTGTCCCGGGATGGAGCTGCGCATGACGAAGACGACCCGAGTCTGGCAAATAAGGAGCATGGCGAAGGTGGAGATCCCTCCTCCTCACGACCGACCACTCCTGGGACTCCAAAGACTGATGGAGAGTCAGATGAGGAAGGCAGCAAAAACCCTAACAAAAAGTTCGACGTTAAGGAAGAGGACGGCTTCTCCCTCACCGTGTTGTCCGAGGGTCGCTTTGGAAAGCTCGTTGATGCCACTGGCTACTACCCGGGACAGGAACTCATCGTAAATATCCGAGGTGTGAAGACATTCCAGTCCTTCTTCGTCGCCGCCTATCTGAAAAACTCGCAGTTTGACATGTTCGGTGCGGAGTCTGGCGGCAGGTGCGGATCTTTCGATAGGGCCTCGGTGATGGAGAACGACGATGCCTGGGTCACGTGTAGGCATGGCGGGCAAATGCGGGCGGCGACATCCGACACACGCAAAAAGAACAGGTCGTTCAACGAGCTGAGGCTCAAGTGGAACGCTCCTTTGGAGGGTGTGGGAGACATCACGTTCAAGGTCACCATTCAACCCAAGGACATGGATGATCCAGACCTAAAGCGGGTTTACGGCCTCTCTTACTCCTTGCAGGAAACCATGCCTCCCCGCAAACGTGGTGGTTCTAGCGGCTTTGCATCGTCCTCCAGGGGAATAGCCTTCAAGCCCAAGGTCAAGCTCTCGTTCGACGTTTCCTTCAACCACAATCATATGCTCTCCTTATTCAGGGAGAACGAGCTGGAGCTTGTTGAGCATTACTTTACCAAGGATGTCAAGTGCGCCCTGCCCATGGGCAAGTTGGGAAACGAGACCGCCAGGGGTCCGAAAGAGGTCATCACCCTCCTCGCCGATCGCATATTGGGACCAAACCAGATCATGAAGAGCGTCAAGCCAATGCCTCCGACGGAGAATATCATCGAGTCGAGAACCATTGTTGTGCGCGACGAGCTGCCTCCCTCCCATGCCAGCCTTGACCAAATCAGGGACGCGCTTAAGCATGAAGGTCACGAGTCCTCCAGCGACGACGAATCGGACACTCTCGCTTCCGACGAGGGCAGCGTGCCTAGTTACAGCAAGAATCGCCAATCCAACCCCAACGAGGCTGCTGGAGACGACGGTACTATTGACTCGGAACTCACCGGGGCGACTGGGCCCAGTATGGAAGAAACTGACGAGTCTCCTGAGCGCGCAGCTCTCCGACAAGAATACATGAAGGTTGCCAAGCTCGAAGTACTGATGATCAAACAGATGAAACAGCAACGGCTCGCCTGCGCAGACGAGGTCAGGACGATACATCTGCCCGCCCACAAGGCCCACGAGATTACGAATTTTGCAGTCGAGAATGACGAGCTCGTTCACAACGGCTTTTATGGCAACAAGAAGCATCTCATGATGGCGTTGCCTCCTAATTACCCCATTAATGCTCGTCCATATGACCTAGCGGCGCAGGCAGCCCGAAAGGGGAAGAAGCTGATGGAAGCGGCTCGAAAGGAGAAAAAGAAAGACGAGACAATTGATGTAAAGTTGAATACTCCCAAAGGTCGACAGGAGCTGGCGGAGGAAATTGTCGAATACATGCTGCATCTGCACGACAAGGAAGTTGAAATCAGGGCGAAGGAAAGACGGTACGGAGCTGCCTCCCTTCCCGGCTTCGAGAATCTCGCCGAGCAGCGACAGGAGGACGTCAAACCCCACTACGTAGAGAGAATCGGTAACTGGATCAAGGGCGACCACGCCCTGGACGAGAACACAAGAAGCGCCAATGTTAGGGCTACCGTGAACACACGCAAGGCTGGCGACGAGGGCGCAAAGCTGATTAAGCAGATGAAGGGGGAGAGGGAGGCCGCCAACCAGCGGCTTAAGGAGGATGTTGAGACTTACGAGAAGGACGTTAAAAAGTCGAAGAAGAGGAACGAGAGAAAGAGTAAGCTTACTTGGGGCCCTGACAAGATTGCGGAGGAAATCAAGGACATTCATCTGGACGAACTCCTCGAGGACGACGTCACTGGTGACGGTGACGACGAGGGTGAAGGTAAAGCTGAAGGTGCGAACCAGAAGAACAGGAAGTCTCGTGGCCGAGGCTTTGGCTCAACATTTTCGAAGTTGATGTTCGGAAGCTCAAATGTTTCTTCCCCTACAGACTCTGAAGCTGATGGAGATGAGTCAAAGAAGTCTCTTTCCAAGCCCTCACCACTGAAGTCTCCCAAATCTCCGAAGACCAAGAAAAAGCTCATGAAGAAGCAATCGACAGGAGACTGGCTCTCAAAACTCTCCTTCAAGACAACTAAGAAGGACCTGCCTGTAAATGACGACGATGAAGATGACGACGATGAAATTGATGACGTTCGAGAAGTAACCAAGCCAACGAAGTCCCCTGTGGACGACCTGGACGCGCTTGTCAACCAGGCTGTGGGTATAATTGCGCCCGAAGTCGCTAAGAATAGGATTTCAAAGAACACTGACGGCGATGCCAATAAAAGCAGTGAGAATAAACCCACAACCAACACCAGTATCAAAAGCAACAATAATAATGAAAATAATATCAATAATGGGGACAATGAGAATTCCAAGGAAGGAGAAGAGTTGGAAAACCTGGAAACGTACGGAAAGCTCCCGGACAACGACATAATCTGCCTGACGACCAAGACGAGCTTGAAAAAGCGTGATATTCTCAATTTGAGGAGCAAGGGCGCCAGTCACATCAGGAGAAACGACTTTGCAACGCTGCCTGGATTTGAGCACGGCCACCACCGTCACACTGACAACTCCCTGGTCAACTATGACAATGATCTTCTTCTGGCAGAGCAGGGTGGTGGCTTGATAAGGACTTTTTTGGAGGACTCTGGACGACAGTATGACGGCCACGCGGCTAGTATCAATGAGGTGGCATTCAGTCACGACGAGAGGCGCGTGGCTAGCTGCTCGAGCGACAAGACAATTAAGCTGTGGGACCCTCTTGACGGCAACATGGTCTACACGATATACGGGCACGCTGACGAGGTTATGGGCGTAAATTTCAGCCACGACGGAATGTTCCTCGTGTCCTGTGGTTTGGACAACCTGGTCATCGTCTGGAACCTCACCAACGGCGCCATTCTCAAGAAGCTGTTTGGTCATTACGACGCCGTGTATCGCTGCTGCTTCACCCACAACGCCAACTCGCTGATGAGCAGCAGCTGCGACATGACCCTGAAGTCCTGGAACCTGACTCCCCACGTGCCTGACCCACCTCAGAGGCCGCTGATGAGTGAGGTAACAACCAACAAGGCGCTTATGTCTTGGCTTCCCCCGCCCGGCTACAACGAGGAGATTACCGCCTTCTTCATTGAATACAGGATCGGCCACAGGGGAGACTTTGGTAACACCCTGAGTGTTAGTGGTCGAGACAGTAGGCGACGCATTACGGGCCTTCTTCCCGGAACCGCCTACCAGTTCCGCATTCGGGCGATGAATAGGATGGGAAAGGGACCGTGGAGCGACCCCAGCGCTCAGGTAATTACTGAATTTGGCGTCCCTCAGAAGCTCGAGCGGCCCGAGGTTGCTGATGTTTCCACCAATGACATTCTTATTCAGTGGTGGGCGCCCGTGCCTAGCGTCAAGGGTAGCGCCATTCATGAGTTTCGCCTGGAGCTAAGTGGCTACGGAGTTGAGTTTGGCCAGGGGCAGACATGGAATGTTAGCTGGAACGACGCGAAGCAGGCGAATAAGGACTGGGAGGTAGAAAAGAAAAAGCGAGATGCGAGGGAGGAATCCGGTAAGGACGAGACGGACGAGAAGAAGACGGGCAAGAAGTTGCTCAAAGGAAATATCAACAAGCTTATGATGGGGTTGCGCGCTAAACGTGACACGAGGGACGCGAAGAAGTCCGCGGCCAAGGAGCAGGACCAAAAATTTATGGACGAGATTAAGGCTGAACTGGCCACCGAGGAGGAGGCCAAGAAGAAGCTAGTTCTTGATGAGAAGGGCAACATCGTCGGGAAGGAAGAAGGCAAGAAGGTCGTCAAGAAGCTCAATTGGATGGAGATGAAGGCTGAGAGAAAGAAGCAGTTCATGATCAGGGAGATTGAGAGAACAAAGCAGCATTTGGAGGACCAGAAGGCCAGGCGCAAGAAGCGGGAACAGGCCCGCAGGTTGAAGAAGGAGGGCAAAAGGAAGCAGAAGAAGCTGGAGAAGAAGTATGACAAGAGCGAGGAACTGAGGCTTCAGCAGGAGGAGGCGGAAAAGAGGCACAGAAAGCTGTACACCCAAATGGCCTTCAGGGCGACGAACTTGGAGCCGGGCATCATGTACAGGATTCGTGTCGGCGCTGTCAACACCACCGGCCTCGGTCCGTTCTCGGACGGGTGTTTCTCCACCTTCACCTTGAGCACGCCACCCCAAAAGGGGGAGCCGCCTCACCTGCTTGAGGCCACGCTCTTTTCCCTGGAGGTCGAATGGAGCACTCCCCACGACAACGGCGCTGCTATTACCGGTTTTATGCTCAGGCAGTGCTGGAACATGGTCGAGCATGAGTACAAGAGGACGGTTCAGAGGATTCTTATCCCCGACCTTGAGCCGGGGAAGTCGTACCAGTTCCAGGTCAAGAGCTGCAACAGCGAGGGTTGGAGCGAGTGGAGCCCCAAGTCAAAGCCGCTTCAGACGCTAACAAAGGAACCCGACCGGCCGGAGAAGCCAGAAATCACCGGCAAGACTCCTGTAAGCATCAAGCTGAAGGTCAAGAGGCCCGAAGGCAACGGCGACCCCGTCTATTCGTACGTCGTCCGTAAGAGGGAGATGAGCGTGAAGAGGAAGACACCTTGGGGGCCAGCCGGGGCCTTTGTTGCCGAGTCGGTCGAGGTTGAGGAGGAGTGCGAGGGGCTCTGGAAGCTCAACCCGCACACGGGCAAGGCGAAGTGGCCCTTTGCAATAATTGAGATTGGTTTCTTGCACCCCAACAGTCACTACGACTTTCAAGTCCAGGCCTTGAATCGCAGCGGCAGGAGCGAATTCTCTCCGAGCAGCTTCCGAACGAAGACTCTGCCTGCGGGCCTGCCCCTCCAGGTGGAGAACGTCACCTGCAGCAACATCGGGCCATCAACCATCACGGTCCTCTGGGAGGAACCGCACGACATGGGCGGTCCTATCATTGGCTACAACATTCAGGAGAGCGTGAGAGAGGAGGACTGGCACAACGAGAAACTTGAGAAGCTCGAGTTATACAAGGCCGGAAGTGGTATGTTGAAGAAAAGGTTCGATGCCCTCGACAGCACATACGCCTACCGCTACCGGGTTGCCGCGAGGAGCAAAGTCGGCGTGGGGCCGTGGTCCGAATGGTCTGACAGGGTGGAATCCGTCAAGAACGACCCCACGAGAGCAACGGGAGTGTCATCTTCTGCCGGAAAGTCCGTCAGCGAGATGCTGAACTTGAAGAAAAGCGAAAATGGGGCCGACAGCGACCGGGACGACGATAACAACAGCGACAAAGAAGAGAAGAAGAACAACCAGTTGAGCCCAGGAAACGCTGTGGAGGTGGAGGAATTGTTTTGAATGGAGATGCAGAAAAGAAAAGATACAAACTTCTTCTAGGTTTTGAAAATTAAAATTGCCAGAGAATTGCCAGAGATCTGATAGAAAAATTGAAGTCACAAAATGTTTAACAACGATGATTCAATTTCCAGCATAGACATGCAAATCGCCGATATCTTAACAACGACAGATCGTAAGTAGCAAGGACTTTAAATTGCTTTAAATTGCTTCTATATTGTGTGCCTCTCCGTTTTCACATCGCAATTCACATCACAATTTTAATTGATTCCCTTTCTCATCGAACATTCCTATTAGAGCCATCCCCTTTTACACCCTCTGACCCCTCTTCCTCCGATCAGCCTCCTCTCCCGCCTCTTCCCCAAACACCTCAATTGATTATAAAATATCTGCCATTCTCTCTTCTCAAACTCTCGAATCAGAACCTCCTCCCTCCCCTATACCTCGGGTTATTGCCCCCGTAGAAGAGGTAGAAGAGGTTGCAGTAAAAAAGGCACCAAAAACCGAGCCTCCCTCCCCTCCTAAAGTCGAAAGCAAGAGCAAAGAAGCACCCGCAGGTACTCGTTACACTTTATCCCCCGGTCCCTCCCTCGGCCTGTCCTTGACTCTCTCCCCTCCCTTTATTCTCCTAGTCTCGACGTCCGACCCCGTCTCGAAATTGATCAACCCGTCGACGATATCACCTGGAATACTGACGTGCGTGGAAGGCCTCGGCCCCTTATCAAACTGCACGGAGCAGTCGTGGAAGGATGTGATAGATCTCCTGAGCTCGAGAACTGCTGACGTTGATATTTACGTCGACAGCAGTGTCATGCCGGTTCCGAAGATTGAGGAGGTGAAGGTCGAGGTTGATTTGACAGCAGATACTCCAGTGAAAAAGCTCCCGACTTCGTCCCCGAAGGCCCCCTCCCCACCTCCTCCCCAAGACCCCCAAGCGGCCGAGCTCCAGTGCCTCAACCTCTCTAAACCCTTGGCCTTTTCCCCTTCTCTCCCGCCCTCTACCTCCCCGTTCCCCCCCGCCTCCTGGTCCACCCCCTCCTCTTCCCCCGCACGCATCCCCCTCTCCATCCACCCCTGCCTCCTTGTTACCCTCGGCGGTCTAAACAAGAAAAAACACTTCATCGCCATCTATCCCGACTTCCTCCTCGCCTACGACCCTGAAGGCAAGGTAACAATAAACTGCTACTGGAACCTCCTCAAAATGTCCTTGAAAGACCCCCCCGGCTTCATCCTGACCACAGCCTGGTCCGAACTTAATTTCGAGTGCGTCCCCTCACCCACCTCTGTCTCCTCTGCGCTGTCTCGACCTCCGCCTCCACCTCCTTTAACTTTACCACAAGTGATAACATCAAAAATACTCACCGCCAACAACCTCACGTGGCCTACACTACCTTTAAACTCCAACCTGAAGGACCCTAAGCTGAACACAGCCATACAAATACACACTTTAATTTCTTCCAAGTTCACTAAATCCCTCAACGGTTCGCCTCCGGTTCAAGCTGGAGATGATGGCATGGGGTGGAATACTCAGCATTGGAGCAGTTTGAGGGTTTTCGGGAAGGGCGAATTTAGGTTGACGGGGGAGGACATTTGGGGGGGGAGCATCAGCGTCGTGGACGTTATTTTGAGGTGAGAAAAGGAAACGATCTTCAAACTCGATATTTGAGCGAGTACAATTTGCGGAGGGGTGCTCTGAGTGGAGGAGGAGAACTCTCTTCCATCTTCAGCTAGTCGCTTCGCTCCTTCCCTCAGTCTCGTGACTTCAGACCAGGTTTACATCGCGATTCTTACTCGTTAACGCCAATCAACAATAAATTCTCTACCCTCGTCGCAGGTATGGGCGAGTGGAAGATTTGAAGGCGGTGCTGGAGGGGGGGGTGGAAAAGAAGAGGGGGGACGAGCTGGAGGTGTGCCTGAAGGTTGGGGAGGGAGCTTGGGAGGAGTGCGCGGAAATTCTGTGGGAGAAGGGGTTCAGGTTCGAGGATAAACTCGTGAACGATTTGAATGGGAGGAAATTAGAGTGGGCACTGGAGAGGTGTGGCTACTTAGGGGGGGGGTTCTCGGAGGATATTATTAAGAAGTTGGAGGAGGGTGGGGAGCAGGAATGGGAGGACCTGTCCCCTCCGCTAGCGTTAATGATGTCCCTCCTCAACAAAGGCGTCTCCGGCAATGCTCCCCCGCTCCCCCTCCCCATCCTTCAAAACTCGCTGCCTGGCTCCCAACCTGCTATCGAGCTCTTGCTGAGAAACGGCACCAGATGCGAGAAGAAGGACTACCCCCAAATCTACGCCGCACTGGGATCTGATAAAATCGAAGCTCTGAAGAAAGAGTGGAAAGAGGAGCGCGTTGTCAGCTGGCCCAACGGGTACCGCATCAGCGACGAGCGACGCAAGTCCATCCCCGAAGCTTCAACCTGCTCGATCTGCGCCTCGAGTTTCTCTCTCCTGAACCGCAAATTCCTCTGCAACTACTCCCAAACCTGGGTCTGCTCTTCCTGCTCTGAAAAGAAAGTCACAGGAGTAATGGAGACGGTCCGAGTAAGCGACCCCTCCTACCTTTACTTGAAATATACTGACAACCTCCGCGTTAAAGAACGGGAGCGTAAAGTCCTCCAGGAAATAGCCGAAGAAGAAGCCGCCTTAAAAACTACCACCCGCCGCACAAGCAAGGGCAAGGAGCCCGAGAATGCCAACAGGGCGGAGCTGTTCGGGAAAGGCATAATGAACGCCGTGAAAGGCGTCGGGGACTTTTTTAATGTTGAAGAGGGCCTTGAGCCTTCAACCTCGAAGACCAACGAGACGCAAAAGAACGCCGGCAAGGCGCTAGGTGCGGTGAGCCAGGCGAGGGATAGACTGAATGAACGGGGTGAAAAGTTAAGGGATCTGGGGGAAAAGAGCGAGAGGCTGAATAAGCAGAGCAGACAGTTCGAGGAGATGGCGAGGGAACTTAATAAGAATAGCAAGAGCTGGTTCTAACCTTAAGTTTGCGTTTTTTAAAAAGCATTTCATTTGGTTTTTGTTGTGTTCTGGGAAGAGGGGGTCTCGGGTTCATCAAGACATTCCGTATCCCGCCAAGAAAAGCACGAAAAACGCTGCCAAACCGCCAAAAATAAGCGCATTCTTCTGCCCCCCCGTCATTGAATTAGTCCCGAAACCGTAGCCTTGGTTGACTTCGAAGCCGGCGATTTCTTCGACGACTTCTTGGAAGGAATCTTTGGAAGCACGGCAAGTCGGACAACGGTAGTTGGAGGCGAGGGAGGAGAAGGAAGTGCCAGGAGGGTTGACACCGCCGATCATCATTTGGTCGCCTTCGGACTCTGGGGGTGGGGGGGGGGTCAGAGGGGGAAGGTTTTGATAATGAAGCAAAGGGTTTGCTGCCCACACCTTTATACTCGTAATTGCAGTTCTGGCACTTGAAGACTCCCGTGCTCCTCTTGATAAAGACTTCTTGGCTCTTGAGCTCTGCGACGCGCTTAAGGGCTTCCTCTTGCCTGGTCATTTCGGCGTCTTGTTTGGAGGTCAGGTCCGAGGTGGCTTCAGAGGCTTCAGAAGTCGGAGGCTCGGAGGAGAGGGAGAGGGAGAGGGGAGGACGGGGCAGGAAGGGATGAGGGACGAATTGGTGGGAGGAAGGGAGGAGAAAGAGGAGGATCAAGAGGGTTATCGAAGGGGAGAACATTCTGTTTCTGTGGAGTGTGGGACGGGTTAGGAGCTTGGTTTAGTTTAGAGTCGACTATGAGGATACAAATGCTCTCAGTCCATCCACTGAATGCTGATCATGGGTCGGTCGATAGCTTCAATAAAGGTAGAATGGGCTTGATGTTCTGAAAGGGGCCCTGCTAGGCGTTGATATTAGGTGTTTTGAGCAATGCAAAATCATTGAGGTGTTCGCTCCGACTCAAGCAAGTAGGTCTCATATTTGGATTCAATTAACACTGAGAGACATTTCGATACCTGTGGATCAAGCTTAGACGTACTTTGAGTTGGGAGAGATAATTTCCGTGGGTCCAATGATGACGCTGGAAGAAGACTTATTACTTTTCAGAGATTTTGCAGAGAAATAGGCCTTTCATTTCATTTCTGGTCTCTGCGCTGCGCGTTGACAACATTATCCTATACGCGCGCACTAAGTGTGATCCGTACAGACGCAAATCTGCTCGTGCTTATCGCACTTTTATCCCACTTTTGTCCTGTTGACGTGGGTCGTCTTCGCATCCCAATAGAAAATAGAACAAACAAGTAGCCATGCCGTTCATACACCAGCAAATCGCGTACATGCTCACAGACGCGTACACAGACACATTGCTCTTCCTCGTAATCGCAGCGATTTGCTGCGCTCTTCTAGTCCTGTCCACCATAGCACCGAAGAAATTCCAAGAAAAGTCAAAGCTACGACCTCACAGAACGACCCGCGACAAAATAACGCACCTGGCGTCTAAGCGCGGTCCGACATTCAGCACGACCTTCCTGGGCACGCGGCTGTTTCACGTGACGACTTATGAGTCGGCGTGCAAGATCCTTACCGATAAGGATGCGGGAGGCGACAAGGTGAGCGCCCTCGCTCCTGCTGTCGATCTCTAATTGCAATCGTGACTCGTCACTTCACTCCTCTCATTCCTCTCACTCCTCTCAACACACTACAATACTCTTCGCAGGGCTTCAACTACATACATTTCAGCCCCCTCTTCGGAAAGTCCAGCGTCTTCACTCAACCCCTCTCCTCGTGGTGGCCCTCACGCAAGCACATCAACCGTCATGTTTTCTCCAAAACCCAAATCTCCCCCCTCCCCTCCCTCATCAGCCAAACCTTGACCCTCCGCCTCTCCTCCCTGCCCCTCGGCACTCCCCTCCCCATCCTCCCCCGCCTCCAGCTCCTAACCCTCGAGATAATATTCTCCCATATCCTCTCCCTCCCTTTATACTCCATCCACTCCCCTTCGACCGTCTCCGCCTATATCTCTGCCCTGATGTCCCTCCGCATAACCCTATTAAAAACCTCAAAAGACTACAAATACTACCTAACGCCATCAATAATCTACCGTCAATTTCCCCTCGGTTCCTCAGTCCATTCCTCCTCCCTCGTCGTAAGAAAGTTCATCCTAGAATCGTTAGAATCCTCGCCTCCTCATTCAATAATAAACTCTCTCCCCGGTTCTTCGAGCTACAAAATCGATCAGCTTAGCACACTCCTCTTCGCTGGTACTGACACATCTAGCAGTTCTATATCCTGGTGGATGTTACAGTATCCTTCTTCAAACTCAACCATGAATTTGTCCGAGGAAATTAAAGAGGCGGCAAGGAGGAAACCTGTCGCGCCTATGGTTGTAAGGAGGGTGGAGAGGGGGGTTGAGTGTGATGGAGTTTTGGTTAAGGGGAATGTTGTGGTTTGGTTGAATGCTGTGGGGATGTCAGCACAGGAGGAAATACCGGAGGTGCAGTTCGGGGTGGGGAGGAGGGGGTGTCCTGGGAGGGAGATCGGTAGGATGATTGTCAAAATGACGGCGGAGTGGATGCGGGAGAAATACGAGTGGGAGACGGTGGAAAAAAAGTTAGAGGAGGAAGGGGAAGAAGGATTCACGTGTGTGCCGGGGAGGGGGGCGGAGATTATTTTGAGGAAGAAGTAAATATCTCCTTTGGATTTCACAATAAATTACAACACGCTTTCTAATACACATATCGTTATAAATCAGTAGTCTCCCTCCGAGTTGATGCCTCCGCTGTGGCCTTCCGAACAATCGAGACAATGATACTCTCCACACCCTTCACAAAACACCATCAAAGCCTCGCCTTCGTTGCAACTAGGGCAGCATGACGTGTTGCACTCGTCGCAGTAAAGATGGTGCTCGCAGTTTGGACACTCCGCTTTGCCGCACTCGAAGCATGCCATGCCCTCGCAATCGGAGCAGGAGACTTCATGGCACTCGTCGCAGACATTTTGGGCGTCGCAGGAATCGCAAAAATCCTCCTCGCAGGTGTCGCAAAAAAAGTGGGGGGAGAAACCGTGCTTCGGGCAAAACTCGCATTCGTGCGTATTCGATCTGATACATTCGTTGCAAAAGAACTGTGTGCAGCCACCACACTGGTGCTTAAAGGTCTTGAACGTGTCCATGCCGTTGCCCTTCTTGTCCTTAATCTTCGTCTGCTTGGACTCCTCCTCGCCCGGTCGGACCTGGCAAATCGTCGCCCAGCAGTTTGAGCAATTCAGAGGCCCGAGGTCCGTCTTAAGCTCCTCTTCCAAAACACCCTTCTTCGATTGTTTTGCACAAGCGCAGCCCTTCTTGGTGTTCCAGACGAAGTCCCTACTCAGACGGTCGTGGTCCTTGCAGCCGAAACGGGAAAATGAGAGGTCGGTGAGGGGAATCTCGAAGGACTCGGATAAGTCCTTGTTCGCCTTGACTAGGGATTTCAAATCAGAGAACGACAAGAAAGGGAAGAAGTGCTCGTATAGGACCGGTGGAGGGACGTGGGAAAGTTTAACCAGGGACGCCTTCGGTAGCGTGATGGAGTCCAGCCTCGCCATCCTTATAAGGTCGTCGATCGCCTTAATCGCGGCGTTCCTCATGTCCTCCGTCTTCTCCTCCAGCCCTCGGGGGTCTTCTTTCAGAGCGATGAGGTTATTTACTTTAAATTTTAGCTTGGGCGAAGATGTCGGGGCGGCTTTCTTTTTCTTTTCGTCGTGGCATCTTTTGGTACTTTTCGGTGTTGGAGGCCGGAAGTCCTTGGCCTCTTCAAGATCCACGGCGCTGGTGCTGAAAATGAAATTCGGCAACTTGGGCTTCGAATCCGGAAACTCTGCTTGCCCTGGGAGCACAAGCACAGGAGCAGAGGCAGATGCTGCGGAGGCGTTCAAAGTCGGGGCGGCACTAAAAGTATGGATAAAAATGGTAGAATCTTTTGAGATGCCGTAGTCAGAGAGGGTGCGTGAAGGATCGTGGAGTGGTTTACCCGCGGCGACCATCCACTTCGGAAAGATGGGAACGCAAGGGGGTTTGCTGGTTTTGTTGTAGATTTTCTGTTTGAGCATCGCGATTGTAGTCCACGGGTAGCAGTCGTTCAACGTGCATGTCTTGCTCGTGACCTTGAAGAAGACCTGGAACCCCGGCGTGGCTTTGAAACTAGAAAAGGAGGTTGACGGCGAGGGGAAGGTTGACGGCGAGGGGAAGGTCGAAGCGCTCAACGACGATGTCGAGACTGTAGCTTTAGCCATGGGCGACGGAGTAACTGGAGGAGGTTTCGAGCTGGGCTCAAGAGCGAAGGGAATGGCCAAAAAATCGAAGTGGATCGGCTCGCTTTTGAGAAGTCCATCCACTCCAAAATGAAATGGGCGGAGGATGGGAGGCTTCGTTGCTTTATCCTGATTCGACGTCGCATAGGCTTTGGGCTTTACTCTAACCATCTTGCGAGGGGCCTCCGAGAACGGCTCACTTTCGATGGCATCCGGTTTGTAAACGAGTAGGGTTGGGGGCTTGATTTGTTGGTTCTTGTTCTTAATCGGTCTCATACCCGGGTCCGGGTTTCCATGCGGTGTGTACAGGGTCGTGGTGGGAGATGATCCGCCAGGAGTGGCGGCATTAGTGGCGGCATTAGTCTTGCCATATTGTTTTTGTGCATTATTTTCCTCAGCGTCGCGCAGGGAAAGACCAGCGAAGAGATCGGCATGATTTGGAGAAACTGTGGGGCTTTGTGGAGGCGTGACGTAAACGTCCCCTTCAAAATTCATCGAAATCAGAAATTGTCAAATTTATTGGTCCCTCAGCGTTATTAGCCAACAGCAGGTCTTCTCCGCATAGCGTTCTAACCTTATATGGTGGACAATACGATTTCTCAGGTCCGTTACCGCTGTAGCCTTTGAATTATAAAACTCAAAAAACACTCACCTCTGTCGCCACCCCAACCTTCTTGTCGCAATCTAACTCTCCCTTCGCGCTTGCCGCGCAGCCCGAGCCCTCTGGTGGGCCTATCCCTAGTCTTCCTCCCCCTGTCCATTCGACTAGCACGCAGGCTCCTGCCTCCTTGCCTGCTCCTTCAATGTCTTTTGGCGATACGATGATAACAACAATCTACGATGAAGACCTTGCCGGTGGTACCTCATCGTCGCCGAATTCAGCTTCCTCCTTGCCTCGGTCGCCGTCCACGAATGCCTCGTCGTCGTTCCGAACCGCGGAGTCTCTTTCGAGCCATCCGGCCCACTCCTCAGTCCACTCCGTTAGAACTCGCAGCCGATCCTCTCACTCTCACTCCTCGTTTAGAAAGATGGCAGATGACGGACATGGCGAAGGGGACGGTGTTTTTGATGGAGACGATGATGAAAAGCCCTCCCCTGTGCTCACGAGCCAGCCCGTCTCCACCGCTTCAGTTTCTCCCAAGGGCAGCTCCAAGGGCTCCCCCCTTCGCCGTCTCTCCTCTGCCATCTCTCGTTTCTCCGGTCCCCGCCCCCGTCTCGATTCGACCGACTCGAGGGGATCCAATAAGACGCCTCGAACGCCTCTGATAAGTCTCCTCAAGTGGACGAGGAAGTCCCGTCGAAATTTTCCGTCCTCGCAGGAGTGTAACACGACTTCGAGTGCTCTCATCAGCGGCTGGCTCTCCAAGGCCAGAAGAAGTCAGGTGAGACCACTAGTGTCTTGTAAATGTGTAACCGAGTTGAGAGCGCCAGTGATGATAATACAAAAGGCCACGTTTAGGGACTGATCGTGTTTTACAACAACAACGGTCTCGGTGACGAGAATAATTCCACGAGAGAATAAATGTACACCTGAAGAGCAATCTCAATGATGACAAAGAATAAGAAAACAAAGAAGTGGCGGGACAGCCCTTGGTGCCCGTCAACCTTTCACACTTGATCTGAGAGATATATATTCTTAAAAAATTTGCTAGCTCTGTCATCTAACTCACTTTCAACGACACAACATGGTGTCACTGCTGTTGTTAAATGTTATAATAACGCCTCGACAGAGCACGACCAACTTGCAGAGCTATTCATCTACTCAGAACTCGTGGCAGAGGCGCTGGTTCTGTACGTACAGCAGCTACCTCCTCTACTACTCATCACCGTCGTCTCCCAAGATCCTAGCTGCGTTGGATCTATCAGTCGTGGGCGAAATTTGCAGGTTTCGGAACGATCCTACAGGGAAGACGTTCGTTATCTTGGTCGGCGAGGTGAGATCCCGTCACCGTCTTATAATTTGCGCACCTTTTTCCTCTCCTCGAACACCATTTCTTCGCATTTGTTAACACCTTGTTTCGCCCCCTTGTCCCTGTGCTGTTGTGGTCGATGCTCCATTCAATTCATGTTAATACCAAATGTAACATAAATGTTCCGCCAACAACATCAACACAGACACCCTACCCGCTCAAAGCTGACTCCGCCGAGATGGCTTCGGACTGGATAATAATGCTTAACCGCATCAAGGACGCCAAACTGATGGCGAATTCGACTATGTCAGAGGACAGCTACAAGAGCGACTCCTCGACGTCAAGGCAGCGCTCGCACGCTTTCAGGGCAGATGACGACGAGGTCAGCGTCGCGAACTCGTCGTTTTCGTCGAGCGAGGGAGGAGTGAACGTTGGAACGCTGCCCGCGCCGCCGCCTAATAGGCAGCGCAGCAATACCTTCGATGAGTCCGTCGTCAAGCATAAAAAGACGCCGGAAATTGTTGTCGAGCAGATTGAGCAAGTTGAACAGCAGAGCAAAAGAGGTGAGGCACTGTTAGCACATTCAGTATAACATGACACGATATTTGTGTGTGCACCGTTGAACATTATTGCCCTTGCCATGACTATCACCAACCCAAGTCACAATCTTCAGACGACGCCGAACACACCGAAGAACAAGAGGACGGAGAGACGGTATGGATGAAGCCAAAATCCAGGACGTACTTGCGGCTCCAAAAGTTCAAAACTCGCCTCTCAAACACCTTCGTCTTCGTGGTAAAAACCATTACGCCAGTCAAACCTTGCCGGCCCTCCTTTTCGAAGAGGTCCTCCTCGAGCCCTGGACACCGAAAGGCCAAGTCCTGGAGCGTTGGGCACAACAGGGTCGACACAAACTCCAACGAACGACAGCTCGCCAAGATTGTCGAGCGTCACCTACAGGAGTCGAAGGAGGCGCGCCGCGAGGTTGATCTCGTAGAGGAAGAGGAATTCTTAAGGAAAATTGAGAACGAGTCGTCAGCGGGAGCCAGCAGCAGCAGCAGCAGCGACGAAGACGTGCTAGACGTCAAGACCATCAGTCATGCAGACGCCAGCTCGACTCGTGGGTCGCATCTCGGGAGAGTCAAGGAGAATACTGAGAGTTTCTTCTATGGAGACGTGTGATGACATAGCAAGCTGCAACAGATTTATTCACCGAAAAAATCGGTAATCATCTTCCCTTACTTTCTTTGATTTCTTCGTTTGCGGAAATTGCGGCTGGTGTTAACACTGCCGTGTTCTCCTTGCGTTTCTTGTCGGTCTTCGTGATGTTGATGGGTTGTAGATGGTGTTAAGGGCGTTGTTGATGGGGTTGATGATGTCGGTGAACGCTGCCACCGAGAAAAAAAATACAAAAAGTTCCAAAAAATTCTAAACTTTCCATTTCATTTGAGTCTTTTAGTCAACAGACAAAAATGGATCCGCAAGAAACTACCAATAGTCCTCGCGCAAGCTCCCCATTCGAACTCTACACCGCGACAAGGACACTGCAAGTAATTTTAGAAGGCGAGTCGAGGCGATCAAACCCAGCTTACCCCTCCATGCTCTTCTCTCCCCCTCCACCGCTACCTGAGCCTTCGTTGTTTCATTCTCCCCCTCCCGTTGCCCAGTCGCCACTCGAGCTCTTCGGTACCCCTTGTCAATCTGCTTCGTGTCGAGTGCCCTCTCCTCCATCGAGCAAACTCCAAACCTTGAAAGACTCCATTTTCAAAGTTCGTGTATCATGCCAGTCCTCGCTCATCCGCCGCCTCTCGCGCAGCAACGCCCGGCGCATTGACCGCCTGTACGACCTATCCGCCGGGATGGTGAAGGAAATGGCGCAAGATCCTGACGCCGACACCGGCGCCCCAGAAGCTAGTTCAACAAATGTCGATTTTGGGCTGCGAGATGTCAACCGTAAAATCCGTGAGATCGATCTGTGGACTGTGGATAGGATGAAACGCAACATCGACACGCTCAGGGATATTGACGATCACTACTCGGAAGCAATGGACGACCAGCACAGGCTGCACCCGGCTTCGGCCGAAGCGGAGCTAGAGGAGATCAACGAACTGTTCGACGGCTTGGTATCCAGAGAGCAGCAGGTTCGCACTTCGGAAATGAAGCGGCTTGCGCTGATGAACGAAAATCTAGAGGCACAGAATAAGAGGCTCCTATCCGATCTCCAGCAGTCGAAACGCGCTTACCAAGAGCATGTGCGGAACGTGAAGGATAATGTGGTCTTGAAGTGTTTGAACTCCTTCAGGATGATGTATACGCAGGAGGGTGGCGGGACGAAGTTCGAGTCTGTTGAGGTCAAAACGGACGAGGCCGGGGAAGAGGTGGCGGGCGTCTCTTCGCAGAAAATATGCAATATCATGAATGAGTTGCTCGAAGCTCTTGATACTCTCGAATATGTGACTCATGCGCTTTGAGGGTATGACAAACTCTACCTTTTCGACGGACAAATACAAATGCCTGAATTGGAGCTACTGAACTGGAGCTATAAATTCTTTTGTGGTAAAACCTAAACAGTGATATTTTGTCTTCAAAGCGTTTCTGTCTACATCGTTTGCCGACACACCTCACACTTGCCGCCGCAATTCAAGCTACAGACACCTTTCTTTGCGATAACGAGACCTGAATTTAAAGCCCCGAAGAAAGTAAAGATACCGTCATCTAATAAGTCGATTGGTCCAACGTCCGATTCCGGGTGCTTTAGGTCCTCGATCAACTTGTCTACCCTCAAAATTGCGTCATTGTTGTGGGGGTCAGTCGCGATCGACCCCTCTCTTACTGCTTCGTCGTATTCGCTCCTGACCACCCCGGGCCATTCAAACGCCTTTTCTGATTTCTCCGGGGTCATAGGTGCCCCAGGATCAAACTCCCAAAATGCGATCATTAACGTCACTCGTCTTGAATCGTTAGACGGAGGGAGTTCGGAGCCTGGAAGAACACAGTGGAGGCGATTTCCTTCGAAACAAAGTAAACGATTTTTCTTTGGTTCGACCTTGTAGCCAAAACTAGAGAGGCCATTGGACATAGTCTGGTCAGTAATCAGGGTGGGGCCACCGCAATCTGCCTCGAGGTACGAAACGGTGCTCGCAAGAGGATGCCTCGCGCCCTCCCCGCCCTTATCGTCGCTGAATATGTAATCGTAGTGTAGCGAATGGCCATCGTTGTGATGCCGCGAGTGGCACCACCACTCCACCCACGTCGCCCTCTTCGTTTTAGGCATCCTAGAGCAAACAGTTTTGTGAACCCGCGAGATGGCAGATGTTAGAATATCACCGGTCGATTTCAGAGGTAGCGGCATTTTGTAGCTGAAGTACCCGCAACTCGGGCTATTGTACTTATGCTCGCTAAAAAAAGGAGACGAGGGGAGAAAGCAGGATTGGAGACGGCCTAGGAGGTTGGGGCTGTATATGTCATCCCACGCGCCGACGAAAGTCTCATCCTCCACGGGGTTGACAACGCCCGCAGAAGAGCGAATGACGACCGGAGAAAGTCTGTATTTGTAGTCCATTTCGAGAAGATGTTTGCGAGCTAGCGCGTCGGAGGCAGATGATTGACAGATTAAGCGAGCCAGATACATTTTTGCCTCCCTACCAGCTGCGAAGACATCGTCTTCTTCATCATCTGAGTCCGAGTTTGAGTCCGAGTTTGTGTCTGACTTGGAGTCCGACTTGGAGTCCGACTTGGAGCTCGAGTTGGAGTCCGAATCGGAGGTGGGTGTTGGCTCGCCAACAAGCTCGATCGCCCTGGTCAAATGCTGCTTAGCTTTGTCTAACATTTTCTCGTCAACAGCGTACTTGAAGCTGTACCGACCCAACTCCACGCAAGGCTCGACGGCGATACTATCATCGTTGGGGATTTTTGACGCCAAGGCGTGAGATTTACTATATAGGTCAAAGGCGCGGACGTGATCCTTGTGCTCGATGAGCTGCCCGAGGAGGAGAAACGTCCGAGAGTGCAGCGTCAGAAGGCCAGCCTCTGCGTCGGCGTCCAATTTTCTGCGCTTGGTCTTCTCGCTCCCATCGCTGCTGGACGACGACAATAAATTCAGGATCGTTTCAAGCAACTCCTCGATGTCGTCCAGGCCAGCCGTCGCCTCGGTGAAATTATCGAGCATCGTGCAAGCCTCGTTGAACGCCTCAGACCCCGCCTGCAACAAGTCCATCGGTTTCGCAACCTGTGTACGCCTGATTCAATGTCAGGAACCCAAGCGTCTCCGTTGTTGAACCAATCCGTTCCCCATTAAGTCCCTGGAATAGTTCGGAAATAGTCACCATCATAAAGGTGAGAGTTTAAGTCTTCGCAAAGCCGGCACAGCCATATCATTGCTGCGCGGTATCTCGTCGTAACTGTCGATAGCATTTGATATTTGTATAAACGACGTTCTCCAAATTTGTCGCATCAACAACCTTTCTGACCTGTCCGACCCTCCGCCTCTTGCAGTATCCAATCCGTATGCGATTTTATCTTCCAGCCGTAATGTTGATCGTGGCGAGCCTCGGTACGAGCTTTTCCACCCCCTCCCGCCGTCTTGGTCCGCGCTTTGCCTCTGCTCTGTTTTCGTCGACCAAGGCTTGCTCGGACAACCCGCTCCTTGAGCAGGATGCGTTGCCCAAATTCAGTAGCATCGAACCGAGCCATTTGCAGCCTGCTGTAGAGGCTCTCTTGACCTCGATGTCTGAGAACTTCGCGGCCTTGGAGTCATCGCTCAACCCCGGTAGTGCCTCCTACTCCGATATCCTTCCGGAGCTCGAGCGCATCCGCGAGCCAATCTCCTACGCTTGGGGCGTCGCCGGCCACCTCAACGGAGTCAAGAACGGAGATGAACTGAGGAAGGCCTATGAAGAGAGCCAACCCAAGGTGATCAAAGCCTTCACTGAGTTCAAGCAGAGCCGCGTTCTCTTCGATGCCATGAAGAACGTCCTCGAAAACGAGAAGGCCCATCTCAGCCAGGAGCAGGTCAGGGCGCTGGAGTCGTCTGTGCACGCCATGCAGCTGGGTGGCGTGGGCCTCGACGGGGCGGAGAAGGAGAGGTTCAACGAGATCAAGCAGCGCCTTGCCGAGCTTTCTACTACCTTTTCAAACAACGTCCTGGACGCGACGAAGATGTTCTCCCTCGAGATCACCGACCCGGCCGACGTCAAGGGCGTTCCGGAGAGCGCAAAGAAGATGTGGGCTGCGGCGGCGGAGAGTTCCGACAGCGAGAAGGGACCATGGAAGATTACCCTCGACGGCCCCTCGTACATCTCTGCGATGCAGCACTTGGGCGTTCGTGAGCACCGTGAGAAGCTATACAGGGCATTTGTTACTCGCGCCAGTGAGAGCTCGGGCGACAAGAATAATGTTCCTCTGATCACTGAGATTTTGACTTTGAAGCTCGAGATGAGTAAGCTCCTCGGGTTCAAAAACTACGCCGAGCAGAGCCTCAGCTCCAAAATGGCTGACGATGTCGGGGCCGTCGACGAGATGAGTTCCTTCATGAAGGAGAAGGCCCTGCCTGCTGCGGTGCGTGAGCTCGACGAGATCACGGATTTCGCCCGTGTCAACGGTGGGGAGGAGTACAGCGAGACTAATATCCCCAAACTCATGTCATGGGACACTACGTTCTGGAGTGAACGCTTGAAGGAGAAGAAGTTCTCCATTACCGAGGAAGAGGTGAGTCCGCGTCGTCCAGTCATATCACGTGGGAGGCCGTGTCGTGTGCCTCTCTATTATGTCGGCCAATGACATCGCAGCGTGCGCATGTTGCGCTGACACCAATTCTATCTCTTCAGCTCCGACCTTACTTCGCCCTTCCCAAAGTCCTCGATGGCATGTTCGGACTCGCCAACCGCATCTTTGGGATCAACATCGAGGCCGCCAACGGGGAGGCCGAGGTTTGGAATGAAGATGTCACGTTCTACAAGGTGTTCGACGAGGAATCTGGCAAGCACATCGCCTCCTTCTTTTTAGATCCTTACTCTCGTCCTGAGAACAAGAGGGGTGGAGCCTGGATGGACGTTTGCATTGGAAAATCGGCCGCTACCCGCAGGGACATTCCCGTGGCCTACCTCACTTGCAATGGTTCACCCCCCATTGATAACACGCCGAGTTTGATGACGTTCAGGGAGGTCGAGACCTTGTTCCACGAGTTCGGGCACGGACTTCAACACATGCTCACCAACGTTGAGATTGGGGACGTTGCGGGAATTAGCGGCGTGGAATGGGACGCCGTAGAGCTTCCTTCTCAGTTCATGGAGAATTGGTGTTATGACAAGAAGACCGTCTACGGCTTCGCCAAGCATTACGAGACTGGCGAGCCGTTGAAAGACGAGGACTTTGAGAAACTCAAGGAGCAGAGGACCTACGGCGCAGGAATGATGGCGATGAGGCAGCTTTACTTTGGTCAGCTCGACATGGAGCTTCATGCGCGCTACGACCCCGCCGGGGGAGAATCTATCTTCGATGTCCAGAAGCGCGTGGCCGAGGTGTACTCCGCTCATATGCCCCCCATCGAGGGGGACCGCTTCTTGTGTGCGTTCAACCACATCTTTGGCGGAGGCTACGCTGCCGGTTATTACAGCTACAAGTGGGCAGAAATTCTGTCTGCCGACGCTTTCGGGGCTTTCGAGGACGTCGGCCTGGACAACGAGGAGGGAGTCAAGAGCATCGGAAGGCGGTTCAGGAAGACTATCCTTGGCTACGGAGGAGGAAAGCCCCCCAGCGAGGTCTTCAAGGAATTTCGGGGCAGGGAACCGAGTTCTGAGGCGCTACTTCGCCACTGCGGGCTAGATTAATGATTAACAAATTAAGAAGTGATGTGTTTGACTGTGATAATTTTCTTATATATTTTCTTTTCACTCCTTCCAATCATCCCCATCGAAACCTTGAAATCCACTCATCAAAAAGGCGTGGTGGTAACTTTTTTTGGCAATGCGGCTCGTCCAGTTCCAGGACGATGTCAAACGCCCATCAATACAACTACCTCCGTCGTCTCCACTGCCGTCAAAGCCGTGCTTGAAGTAGTCTGCGAGGACCTTCTTCCGCAACTTCTCCTGACTGGTGAAGTTGTCAGCAACGTAGACTTGAATCTTAGGGTTGCTGCAGAACTCCTGCATGCCGTCGATGAAGTCTACTATGGGCTGTAAAATCCTAGGAACCTGCGTGTACTTGTCGATAAATACCAAGGCGTTGGGCACGTCCCTGTCTCCAAGGTGGACCACGCTCAGGCCTACCCAGGGTCTGCCGGCGGCGCTCTGCACGTAACTTAGGTAATTATGCATCATTCTTGCTACCTTGGGGCAATTCTGCACCCGGTTCAAGCCCTGCCCGGTGTTCCACAAAGAGTACGAGCAGGAAGTGCTGAGAAGGTCGTCGTCCGCCGCTACCCAGAGAGAGTGCATATTCTTCTGAATGTGCTCCCATAGCTTCAGCGTCTGCCAAACGAACCAGTACTGGGTGGTGTGGTCGTGCGTGAGGGTTGCTCCCGAAGACGATCCCCCGCCGCCGCCCCCGCCAAACCCAAAGCGCCCCATCCCGTAACCGTAGCCCCCGCCGCCTCGGCTCTTCCCGCTGAGCTGGAGGGAGAATTTCTCCTCGTTCTCGTTGGGGACAAAATTATCCTCAAGGAGTTCTAGCATTCGCACAACCGGTCGAACATTTGACGCCACGACAGTGTACGCGTCCGCGATGCTGTCGATTACGCGCCTGGCGTTCTCCTCACTCAGCTCAGTTGTCGAAGCGTACTTGTCCACGAGCTCGTCAATGGCGTCCCTCTTCTGCTGCACGGCAGTATTGATTTCTTCTCTGGAAAGCTTCTCGCCTGTCTTTTCGTCGGCCGTGGTTACGGGACAGACAGCCAAGGGCAACAGGCCGTCGTCGAGGAGCTCCCCGGCCCCGTGATCCTGCAAATAAGGCTGCACCATGACCAGGTCCTTGTAAAGAGAGAACCCGAGGCCCCTGGCAACCGAGGAAGCCTGCGCGTCCTGCATCAGGTACATGAGCTTCCCGTACGTGGAGCGCATCTTAGAAGGGTTCAGGATTTTATTTCGGCGACCGACCTCGAAGATCTCCTGCAGTAAAGCCTCGTTATCAGAGGGCTCCTCCTTCGCAGCCTTGTTCATCTCGACATTCAAACCAACTCTGTTCGAGTCCCCCGTCCCGCACAGCCCCAGTCCGAGCGTTATCGCACACACCTCCAGAATGCCCTGCAGGATACGGTTCGCCTTGTTCCTCCTAGACACAATATCCACGTTATCCGTGTACTCGCTAACCTCGAGGGCGTTGTGAAGGACGTTAAGGAGGATTCGCTCGCGGTCGGAGAGGCGGACCGGCACTGTGGAGCAAAAGTCCTTGATCGACTTGGAGCTTACTCCCTCTTTGCTCGCCTTCATGATGGTTTTGAGAGCGAGAGTGTGGAGGCGTTTTTTCGAGCCCGAGGATAAATTGCTTTGTGTCAAAAGAAGCGGCGTTTGCGGATATAAAGTTGCTTGTGACGGATTTATGGGATTTAGAAGAATATATGAATGGTTCGGATCCTTCGAATAGTACACTAGTTGTAGAAACGTCGGTTTTGGGAGGAAATGTTCCAGGATTTTAAATTTGTTTAGGAGCGCTCGTTCTCTACCTCCAGCCGCATCAATTACACGACATCTATCAATAGCAGGATATCTGATATTTAAGAATATTGCGTCGTCTTTAAAAACCTCTGTCGGTGGATGCTCCGAGCTCCGAAGTTGCTTCGCATGAGCACTCAAATGGCAGCAACAGTGGCGGAGGCGCGCGTCCCGGGCCATTTCGTCCCGGAGATAATGAAGAGGTGAGGCGTCGAGAGCCTTCTAGTGGGAAGGTTGCTCGTGGTGGTGCCTAATCCTCCTGGCCTGCTACGTCACCCTTGCACCCTTTTAGTTTGTTATCTAGTATCTAACCGATTCTCAATTCTAGCTCCTCGACCGCAGGGCAGGGCACCTGCATAACCGTCCGCTTGACCCCCAACCGTTCCTACCCCTTTGGTCCTTCTCCCCCCTCCCTCCCAAAGAAACCCCTGAAAATAACCTTTGACATGGGCGTGACTCCCTCCCTCAGTACATCTGCGGTCGGCACGTCACTGAACTTCATAAGCCACGGCCACGTAGATCACTTGATGGGGATGTTCGGTCATGCCAGGAGTCGGAGGATGATGAATAGGGACACTGATGGGATCTACTATATGCCCAAGGGTTTGGTGGAGGTAGTGAATGATATTAGGAGTTGCGTGAAGAGGTTGGACGACAAGAGCGAGATGAAGGGCGGGGGCGGGGGCGGAGAGGAGTTTGAGGATGGGATGGACGTGGTTGGGGTCGAGGCTGGAGTTGAATTTTGCATTTGGAGCGGCAAGAACAAGGAGGACGGCGGGGTGTTCTGTACACCTTTTGAGGTCGATCATGTGGCGGATGGTGAGGGGGGGGGCGAGTGCAGAAGCTTGGGATACTTTTTGAAGAGCAGGTTCAGGAAGAGGGTTTTGAAAAAGGAGTACGAAGGCTTTGAGGGGAAAGAAATTGGGAAGCTGAAGAGGGAGAAGGTCAAGGTTTACGATGAGGAAATTGTTGAGGTGCCCATCATTACATACACTGGAGATACTTCTGCGGGGGGGATTACTATGGTTAGGCCTGGGGGGGGGGGGAGCGTGTTGGCCGACGCCTTCAGGAGTGAGATTGTCCTGTGCGAGTTGACGTATTTGGAGGGTGGCGAGGAGAAGAGCAGGGGCATGGCGGAGGAGAGGAAGCACATGCACGTGGACTCATTGGATGAGGTGAGTAATTTGAGTCATTCGTGGATGGATGTGTTGCGGAAGGTTGGGGGTAAGCTTCCAACACCAAGTCCTAACACCTTGCGCCTTACACACTACTCCTTCATCGACAGGTGTTTAGGAGCCACGGCTGGGACAGAGAGGGGTCGAATCAGAAGGTCGTCTTTTTTCACGTCAGCGCAAAACACGGAACCAGTCACATGGCGGGGAAGAAGCTCAAGGCTAACATTCCTGGTTTCTTGGAAGGGAGGGCAGGGCTCGTTAATAACGAGTGGTGGCAGGGGAAGGGAGGTGCCGTGCTGTGGGTGTGATTGAAAGGGTTAAGAAAAGAGGCAAAGATTTATTTTTTTGATGAAGAAGTTGATTTTTGATTATGATTTTGTTACCCTTTTACCAGGCCGAGGACGAGAACGTAGAGCGCGATGGCCATCAGTAAACACCACATTGGCAACTTTTCGACCACCCTCTGAAACCATGGAACTTGGGCGATGAAAGTTGAGAAGGAAAGGATTACAGCAATGGCAGCACCGGCACCAATGAGCAAAGAAGGAAAAGTTATTTCCGTGGCTCCAGACGTGCCAGAAATGCAGGAAACGAATACTATCATGTCATCGAGCGTGCCCAGAATGACGACGAACAAAAAGTTGACGAAGGGCCTCGTTTCAGGCGTGTGGTGGTTGTTATTCACGACAGCACTCGTACTGTTATGTTCGTTGTTAACATTGTTATCAACACCATTGTCGTTGAGATCAGCAATATTGTTATCAGGGCCAGTGTGGTTTGCTGGTCGCCGGTAATGTGTGAATTCATCTTCACCGTCCGACACCGTGTCCGGTTGGTTAGAGGAAACAGAAGATGAAGATGGGGATATGGAGAACAGGGAGGAAGAAGAAGTTTGGACTGTTGCGATCGGGGCGAAGTCGTATGCGGATGACACGGATGTCGGGGCGGAAGACGGTTTGGAAGATTTTGATTTTGATTTGATTTCAGAATCGGGGTCTAGGTCTGGAAGCTGAGGGTTGCTAGCACTAGGGCACAGTTCAATCTCTGGAAGGTTGGACTCCAGGATGAGATTGTTCTCCGCCTCTCTCTCCTCCCTCCATTCCTTGTAGTCTCGGAACGCTAGAATGGACAAGCCCACGAAAGCGAGAACTGACAGCAGTCTCTCGGCGTCAAACCAGCCAGAGAGGTAACTGTCCATCACGTGCTTTGTGAGGGTGGCAGCGGCAAAGGCTGCGATCGTCACTGATAGGCAAACTGAAATATAAATGGCCTGGAAGCTTGTTCGCTCCAGTGGCGCCCGAGCGAGAAAGGGAGACAGCCAAATCACGTCGTCTAGGCTGAGGGGGGGAGGACAAATTGCGACGGGACGAAGAGCAGGGGAAAGTGTTAGCAAAAGTCAGTGGAGAGCTGATGAGAATCGTGTTTTAAACAATAGATTTCAGTGCTTTATCGAAGTCCTTCACATTTCTTAGGACTCGGATCAGCTCACCTGGTCGTCAGCTTTAGCAGGAAGCAAAAGCTAATCGCGTGTAGCGACAAATCGACAACCATTTCGCGTGAAAAATATATGCCTGGAAAAACGTCAAGAAAGCAATGCGTTTTCTCGCTATTTTCGCCCTACTGGGCCTAGTTCGCGCATTCAATCCAGCTGCAATGCCCCAAAGGCGCATCTCGGCTCGCTTCGCAGTTGACGATAAAGTGAGTTTAAGCTCCACATTGGTCCTCCGACTTTCTCACATCGCTCGGAAGATTAGACTCTGGTTTTGTGCAATATAGTGTTAGAGACGCGTCGGTGACGGCAGAGCGGTGGTGATTTTAGTGTTTGTCTCCCGGTTACTGGTTTTTATCCGTCCACGTCGTTCTCTTCCGGTGAAAATCTTCGTCAAGCAATCGATTTCATTCAACGTCCTGATGGAATGCCCCAATCATTTGACCAGCATTTGTGTATACGCCAACTTCTGACACTGCCTCGCATTTCGCAGACGGAGGTCCGCGAGTATTTCAATACTGAGGGTTTCAACCGTTGGAACAAGATCTATTCCGAGAGTGACGAGGTCAATACTGTGCAGGTGAGTCACCTTGACTTTTCTTCCGAGGAGGCAGCCAAGTGCTGCAGAAGCATGTCGTACTGAATTATTTGTTATTATTTGTCATTGTACTCGTGGTTTCTAATGCTCAAATCCTCTCGCGTCGTGTCTACAGCTCGACATTAGAACTGGGCACGATCAGACCATTCAGAAGATCATCAACTGGATCAAGGCCGATGGCGACATTGAAGGAAAGAGTGTGTGCGACTGCGGCTGTGGCGTGGGGAGGTGAGTCGGACTCGTGCAGTCAACGTGCGCTCTCTCTCTCTCTCTCTCTCTTTCGTTCGTTTTAATTCATATTTTATATCTGTTGCGCTCCACTTCCACAGCCTCGCTATCCCGCTCGCCAAAATGGGGGCGGACATTAGCGCTAGCGACATCAGCGACGCCATGAGCACAGAAGCCGACCGCAGGGCGAAGGAGATGGGAATCTCTAACGCAAAGTTCTACACCTCTGACCTCGAGTCGGTCACTGGCAACTACGACACCGTTACCTGCGTCGATGTTGCCATCCACTACCCCACAGAGCAGATGACGGGCATGATCAAGCATCTTTGTGATCTCTCGGATCGGAGGGTTATTTTCTCCTTCGCTCCCAAGACTTGGTGGTTCGTCGGTCTGAAGAAGTTCGGAGAGCTCTTCCCGGGACCCTCCAAGACCACCAGAGCCTACCTTCACCAGGAGGAAGACGTTCGAAAGGCCCTCGAGGACGCGGGCTTCAAGATAGCTCGCGAGGAATTCACCGGGACCAACTTCTACTTCTCGAAGCTCTTTGAGGCCGTCAAGGCATAGAGTGTCTTGGAACAAAACAATGACAAATTGATTTGATTTTTATTGTGGAAAAAAACTTAGTTAGAATTCATATTGTGTAATCGGAAGTTAGTACTTCCACACCGCCCCCCTCGACCCGGACTCTCAGTCTTCCGTCCCTCTCCAGGTTCAGCGGAGTCACCCATCGGCCCCTCCCGCCCCCTTCCCCGTTTTCTGTCCGCATTTGAATTCTCCTGTTAAACTCTACATGCCTTGAGAAGTCTTCCACTACTTGCTCACCCGTCCCCTCGCAGTTCTCAGCCCACGCGTGAATATCGCTGGTGATGGTGTCGGCCAGCTCGGCGATGATTGCTTTGACACCTTCGGGTTTTATGCCGTGAGCATTACCACTGCCAGTACCATTACCATTGCCGGCGTCACCTTCCACATAGCAGTAGTCCAGGAGCCTCCCTGCCTCACGCCCCAACTCCCTCCCCTCCTTCGCAACGGTGGGAGCCACCCCCACATTGCACCCCACCCCGATCAGAAAGCAGTTCCGATCCATCTCTATCAGGACCCCAGCCACCTTCTTCCCATCCACGAGAACGTCATTGGGCCACTTGAGACTGACAGAGGCAGCAGCAGCGGAAGGGAGCACCTTTGTGATCGCAGAATGAACCACCGTCCCGACCTTCAGCGGGACCAGGCTCAGAGGGAACGCCCCGGGGACCAGCAGCTTGGACGAAGGGACCACCACGGTCAGGTAGAGATTGTCAGGGGGGCTGATCCATGTCCTTGAATTCGTCCCCCTCCCCAAACCCTGGCTCCCGGCGAGCACTGAAAACGGGGCACATTGATTGGCTTGGTCAGTCCGAGAGAGCAGGAGCTCGCGGGCAGTCGTCTGGGTGCTCTCCACGCTAAGGTACGCGTAGATCGGAGTTGACGCAGAGGAGGTGAGGGTCGACGATGGAGAGGAAGAGAAACTACTCATGCAGAGACGCAGACGGGAAGTGTAAGCGGAGGCGGAGCGGAACGCAACCGTGGCGGGACAGACGGCAAGGAGCAAGGCCAAGGTGCGCACGTTGGGCATTGATTTCCAATGTTTTTTAATAAAAAAGTTCCCAGAGAAAATAAAAATCAAATTCTCGCTAAGAGGTTCTGTGATCAAAATGTTTGTCATATTATTCATTTAAGACCTTCTAAAGAACTTTGAATCATTAAACTTTCCAAAAACATTCCAACTCTAATTTTTGAAATGGATTTTTTATGATGTAATTATTTTTTTCATCAAAATAGGACCATATTTAGAATACTGTATATATTTAAGAACTTGAGATAGCTTTTTAGTATCCAAAAAGAGGTTTGAAGAAATTGTCCCTTTTTTGTCCTTTTGAATATCATAATATTCCTCTTAGTGATCCTAAAGTGAAGAATATAAACAAAACTTACCAAGAAAATGTTTGAAACATTAAAATTGAAATTTCACAGCTGTGTAAACCCGCGCGAAGAACCCGAATGAGCATCACGTTCGCCCTCTGTTGCTCTTAACATTACTCGCATAAATAAAATTGATCGATAACTCTGCCAGATCTAATCATTATCCCGAATCAGGAGCAACCTTTCATGGCATCACCCCAGTTTCGCGCCTCCCTCCTTCCGCACGCGCCCCCTCCCCCACGAGCCCCAGCCCCAACCTCTTCCCCTCCTTCGCCGCCCCGCCCCTCGACCATTCTGATCTTCGGAGATGCTGACATGTCATTCAGCTACGACCTGTGTCGCTTCTGCTCCATGCTGACCTCCCCTCCTGGGCCTCCTGGGATAACGGTGACGGCGTACGATTCCGAGGCGGTGGGGGTGTCAAAGTATGCCACCCTCGCCCCGCACGTCAAGAAAATACTGGGCCTGAGGGTGTTATCGAAGAAGATGTCCAAGAAGCGGAAGCGGGACGACAAGAGACTGCCGCTGCGGCTGCCTGTTGATGTGCAGGTTCACCACGGCGTGGATTGCTTGGACCCCCCGGCAGCAATAGCCTCCGCCCAGTACAGTCAAATAATCTTCAACCACCCGCACCTCGGCGTCGAGTCGGCGACCTCCCACACCCGCTTCCTCCACCACTTCTTCCACACCGTCAAAACCCTAAACATCCTCCACCCACAGGGTTCCCTCCTGGCCACCTTCGCCGGCCGGTCCCAAGCCGACCGCTGGGACGTAACCTCCGTCGCCCGGTCCCACGGCTTCCACCTGAACAGCACCAAGAACTTTGCGCCCCCGTACATAGACTCTCAAATCTTCAAAACCGAAAGCACCAACGCCTACGCAACCTTCCGTCGCGGCCACTCTGGTAAATCTTTCAACACCAACGACCCCAGCATAACCCTCGTCTTTACTTTAAATTCCTCTCTGCCCGTTGTGGACGTTCCCTGGATGGTTGAATCTGATGCAACTGCGTCGACCTACGAATGCTTAGAATGCAACAAGAAGTTTTCTGAAAAACGTAATCTCATAAATCACTTGAAGGACAGCGTCATATGCTCTTCGACCACAAAATCCACAGCCCTCACGTGCGACGTCTGCGGAGACGGGAGGACGTTCGTCGATTTGGAGTCGCTGAAGAAGCATGTTCTACAGAAACACACGAGCACCAATTTCAAGCCTTCCGAATATAACATACATTTAGCAGCAGACAAAAACAAGGCAGCAGATACCAACACAACAGCCCACGGCTGCGAAATATGCGGGGTCAAATACAGTGATGAGTTCACACAAGAGGATCACGCGAGGGAGTTCAAAATCGACAAAGACGCAGCGAGGCACGAATGCGAGAAGTGCGGCAAGACGTTCCGAGAAATGAGGAGCCTAACACAACACAAAAACCTAGGAAAATGTCGAAATCCATGTATCATATAATAAAAATATTCCCTCTGTTTCCATTTATTTTTTGACTGCCGCGTGATACACGGGGCTGGGTTTCCTCCCAGGAACGATGCTGCTAATCCAGCTCCTCTGAATGTCCCCCTCCACCCCCTGGTCGATGATGTCACAAACCAACTTCATGACAGGATGGGGGGTTTCACCATCTGATTGAACTCCCCTCTTGAACTCTTCAAAATCGACCCACTCCGCATGCGATATCTCATCCTCTTCGGGCACGGGCACGTCATTTCCCCCCTCCACTAATTCAGCTCTGACGATAAAATACAAGTCTGACCTGCCGAACTGAATGTTGTGAGTGTGCCTAACTCCGATCATGCTCTTGAACTCTACGTCAACTCCGGTCTCCTCCTTTACCTCCCTCGCTGCTGCCTCGGGAATGGACTCGCCCAGGTCAGCCAGCCCGCCAGGGAGCTTCCATTTCGAGTAGTTCCCTCTGATCTCGCGGACGCAGAGGATCTTAGACCCTTTTATGCATGCCGTGCCTACTCCAACTTGATGCGTTGCGTACTCGGGAACTTTGTCGGCGGTCGACTTCAGCCAGCAATAGAGGTGAGATTGGTGAGGATCGGTGTGATGGAACTTGAAGTTTAAGGCCGAGAGGGTAGGAATAATGGAGGATTCTGATATTGGGACGGTTATCCAGGCCGCAGATTTCGATGCTGCTGAGCATGCAGCGAGTGCGGCCGATATGGTTGACTCAGACAGGCTCGCCCACTCATCAGGAACTATCTCACAGGCAGAGTGAGGCTTGTTAACAATCTCCAGGATCGAGGCTCTCGAGCTAAAGGCAGCCATTGAGCGGCGAAGTAGAGGCTTACTCAGACATGACGCAGAGAAGGATAGAGCGTTTTGTAGCATGATTGCGGAGAGAGAAAGAAAGACCAGGAGTGATCTAAGCTCCATTCGCGTGGGCTATAGAGATTCGCTTGCAAGAAAAATTCGCGTGGTCTATAGAGATTCGCTTCAAGAAAAATGTACTTTTCCAGCAAGACAGGCAATTTACGATTGATCTTTATCAGTCCTCCCCGACTTCCTGCTTTTTTAACCCGCGCACATCTGTCAACTATACTTGACTGACCTCTCTCAAATTTAAACTTTTCCTTCCAGAGATAACTCTCCGCGCATTAATTATTCTTCTTTTATTTTAGTTCAGTGCCCGCCGCGAAAGCTATCAGCAATCAAACAATATTTACCAGCCTCGCCGCCCGGACACGACGAATCCCGGACTTTCTTGTCAATATTTGCAATGACAAAAAGCTATAAGCGAAATACTCCTACGCAACACAATAGCCGGAAGGCATCACCGACCCTCGAAGAACAAGGTGGGGGCGACCAGGCAAACTGAACCTCTTGAAACACGAAAACCTAACGCCTAACACTTTACGCATCACACCTCCACCCCTCCCTCGTCAGCTCAAACTCCGCTCCTCGATCCAAACCCTCCAACCCAGTACTCTTCCACCGACTCCTTCTTCCAAAACTCTTCACACAATCCTCCTCTCAACCAGCAGCAGAGCAAGTCGAGGGGTTCTTCTTCGTCTTACGCCCAGTACAAGCAGAATAGGCCAAAGAAGCCCTCGGATCACCACCACAGGAAGTCAGAGAGGGTGCTTGACAGATCGGGTTACTTTAAACAGAGCAAGGGTGGTGAGTCAGTCCGTACCCCCTTACCCCAAACTCCACTTAACCTACCCTCTAACCCTCTACTTTCTACCTTCTACCTTTTACCCTCTACCCTCTACCCTCTACCCTCTACCCTCTACCCTCTACCCTCTACCCTCTACCCTCTACCCTCTACCCTCTACCCTCTACCCTCTACCCTCTACCCTCTACCCTCTACTCCCTACCCCCTACCACTTACCCCTTTCCCCCAACCCCAACCCCCAACAACACTCACCACCAGAATGGAAAATTCTCCGTAAAGGCGGCGCCTGGCTCTACGCTCCTTTCTACTGGGACGATTGGTTTCACTCCCTTCTCAACGCTCCCACCCGTAGAATATTCGCCCTCCTCTTCATTGTGTACCTCCTCTCCGTCCTCCTCTTCGCTTTCGTCTACATGCTCATTGCGACCGAAGGTGAAGGAGGCGACAAAGTCGTAGGCGGAGGCTGCGGCATGGACATAACGAACATGATGGAAGCTTATTACTTCAGCCTCTCTACCATGACGACACTGGGGTACGGAGTCAGTGATTATTACTTCGGCGACTGCTGGAGTCCTCTCGTCTTTATCACCACGCAGGTTTTTATCAGTATTACCTTTGACGCGGTCGCTATAGGAGTCATTTTTCAGAGGTTGAGTAGGGTTCAGAAGAGGGCGAGGACAATCGTTTTCTCGGATAAGGCTATAATAAGGAGAATCAGGGGGAGGCTCTTTTTCATGTTCCAGTGCTCCGAGTTGAGAAAGCACCAGCTCGTCGAGGCCCACGTCAGGGTCTATTGTGTGAGGCACGAGAGGGCGGCGACCAATGCGAGTGGACGGAACGAGCGGGAGGAAAGTGACAGCGACGGGGAAGAGGTGAGAGGCTGCGAGGAGTGAAGCGACGAGCTCCTCCAGTCTAGATGTCGTCACCATCATCGCGACGCGATTGCAGTAACCTCATCGAGCATACGCTTACATCTGCACAAACTTGTTGCTTTGCTCCTCCTCGTCGCTTCGCTCCTCCTCACCGTCGCTCCACTCCTCGCTGGGAATGCACCAATTCCGCTTTTCTGCAACGCAATCTGAACTCATCGCTTCGCCCGTCGCAGGACCTGAGGTCGTACAGCGATGGAGAAGCCGCCAGCTCCAAGAGGAGAAAGGAGGAGAAATTCGATGTAGAGACAGCGTACTTTCAAACCCACAACGTTAGGTTGCAGCACCCTGACGACGAGCTTGGTGCGTTTCTTTTAATGGCGCTCCCTAACGTTGTTGTCCACAGGATTGACGAGTGGAGCCCACTGTGCGCTCCAGCACTGTGGTACGACGAGAAGGGAAGGAGGCACATGTGGAGGGGAATGATTCCGCCGAATTTGGAGTCAATAGGGGTAGACGAGGACATTGATAATCACGAGGAGGAGGAAAAGTATGCCAAGATTCAGTCCAACAGCGTCGTGAAAGGCTTTCCAGAGCTGCTCCAGCGAGCGTGCGACAAGGAGGCAGACGCTCGAGTCCTCCTCCAGACCGAATATGGCATGTCTCGTCGTCGCCAGAGCGCGATTGTTCTGAACCGAGGACTCTCATCTCCCTCGATCAACGAAGGTGCCAATCCCAACGAGAACGCCCCCAATAAGCGAAACCTGAGCGACAGCGACATCAAACTGCCGATCGACGCAAACGAAAGCGCTGACGGCACCAGCGAAGAAGCACCCCAGCACCGAAAGGGCCACAGCGAATCCTCCGTTACCATGGAAAACCCCCCCGACTTGACCCGCTCCGCATCCAATGACGGTTTAGGAAGGAAGCCTCCGTCCATCAACACCAATCTACCCAGCAAAAAGCACCCGTATGGAAGCAACAATCACCCAGCTGAAACCCCGCGACAGCGGGCCAAGAGAAGGTACCAGATTAGTGAGCAGGTGAGCCGAGCACACAGTCAGTGACGACAAGCAAGCCACCGTCTAATCCTAACCCACCCCGCAGCGAGAAATCAAGGCCTTCCTCAAGGATCGAGATGCTGAACTCGTCGTTCTCGTGGAAGGCATTGACGTGATGACTTCGGCGACCCTGCAGGCCCGCCACAGCTACCGCTGGGACGACATAGTTTGGCACCATACTTTTGCGCCCTGCGTCGAGAGGCGAATGGACGAGGAAAATCCAAAGAGAAGCAATGGGTGCGTCATCGACTTCTCCAAATTCCACGACCTGGTGCCCGTCGCAAATGACGCAGATTCCTGCGGTCTGGTACCAAACATAGGGTAAATATTGTTTTACGGCAGCAAAACTAATTGTGCATTTGTTTTTGTTTTTCTTTATTAATAATAAATGACATCCACAAAACGCCGCATACAACCAACCAGTGTTCAACCTTGGGATCTGCATGCCTTGAGCAGGAAAGACCTGGAATTAACTGACTTGCCAATTCCGTTCTGGGGTGGGGTACTGAGGGTAATTTATTTTTTTTAAATACAATAAATACGCACATATCCATTCCATCCAGTTCTAGCGTCCCTCAGATCTCAAATCACTACAGCTACACCTCCCCTGACTGTTGCAGCTCCTTTCCCTCCTCCCTCCTCCCTCCTCCCCCTCTTCTCCAGCTTCAAAAATGGAAGAGCGAGTAATTTACGCCCATCCTGACTCCCCTACCGTCAAGCCTTCGGTAATAAATGAATTCCGAACCTCTTCAACTATTTCCAACTCCCGTTCAGCTGACATGAAAATCCTAACCTCTGGGCTTGCTCGGTATGGTATAAGCTTGACCGTGCTTGTCCTTACTCTTGTATTTGTTCTGGCCATAATTTTGTTCGCCGGCGGGGTTTATACGAGTAGGACATTTTTCAGGTGGAAACGGAGTGGGTTATTAAGGGGGGAAGGTGTGGAGCATGTGGTTTTTGAGAATGATCAGCAGCTGGAGGGATTAGGAAGGAGTTTGGACGAGGATAGCGAGGGCGATGTTGGAGTAGCTGGCGATGGCGACGAAAACGACGGTCGCAAAATCAGCACTGAAGAAGAAGAATACGAGGACGAAAGCGATAATGACAGCGACAGTAACACAACGGATGAAGACGACATTGACAATGACAATGACAACGACAAAAATGACGACACCCCGACCCACTACACCTCCCAAGCCTCGATACTTGACAATTCAACGTCGTCAACCGACGGGTCCAGCTCCGTGGACGACAATACGGACACGACGGACGACAAGCTTGTTGTCGTCACGAAGCCTTTGAAGGTCCCGAGCTTGCCACCTCTGCCAGAAATGAATCAAAGCTTGAGTAGCGGCTTTCATTTGAGAGAAATGAAGAGGAACGAGGACGATGATGACGATGACGATGATGACGATGATGAGGAAGAAGAAGAAAAGGATGAAGTAGAGTTATCTAAGACCATACCTCAAGGTAATAACGAGTTGGTAAAATGGCTAAATTTGAGCAGCGGAGCAGCAGAAGGAACTAGGAAATAAAAAATGAATAAAATTTGGATGTTCAAGCTTGACCTTTCCTTAACGAAATGCATCCTGCCTCATCCAAATAACGTCACTCCACACCACCCCAGCAGCCCGCAGCAAACAAAGCGAAAAACGCAGTGTTTACCTGGCACGCTGGCGCATCTTGCGGCGCTTGCGCCTCAACCTGCGCATCCTCTTCTTGCGCCACTTGGCACGCATGCCGGCGTCAACAGCCATGGTGCACTCGACCTCCTCGTCTCCGGAGAGGGAGGTGAGGAGAGCGCCGTTGCTGGTAAGCTGGAGGAACTCGGCGGGGACAAAGGTGGAGTTCTCAATGGCGGCCTTGAGCTCGGAGACAGTCTCGACAGAGAAGGTCAAAGGGGTTTCGAATCCGGTAACAGAGATCATGTTTGATTTTAGATTGATGGTTAACTACGACTCTGTGGGGCAGGAGGGCGTGAGATGGAAAGTTGGTTTGGACGTAAATTCGTGTGTATAACGACACACGCGTAAACGAGAAGCTAAAAACCAGCGCTGTTCAAGACAAGTGGTGTACAGATGGTCCAATTAGGCCGCAGGCGCCCCAGAGATAGCCAGAAGAGGCCAAGTTCTGCAGGCCTTTCGTCGTCCACGAATCGGTGCCCGGCCAATATCTCCACAACTATTCATTCCGGGCGAGAGGCCCAACAAGACTGAGCGAGCCTGCGATAAAACAACATCAGTAGGGCCACAGACAATATATCAGGAACGCAGTTGCACGACAACGCTTACTATTAAGGAATTAAACAGCATACACAGCAAATCCCTCATACGTAAGAAATGCAATCCACGGCGCGACCCACTCGTCGAGTTGGCTCGATACGCACCTGGTTTGCCCACCTTTCGCGAGAAGTACGCCGTTTTAGAACCAAGCCAAAACCAATCACGCTTCTAAACATCGGTGAACTTCGCTTGCGCTGTGCCCCTGCCCTACGTGACCATGGCGCTGCTACCCAAAAGCGTGGAACCCTAACAGAGCGCCGTGACGACATATACCTGTTGTATCTACTGAAGGCTCTCTTAAATTCCCTTTTAATGATGAATCATGCTTCTCTCTCGTATCACGGGCAACCGTTTACGTCGATCGTTATGCCCCCCTGAAGCTCACCCCCACACCCGCGCCCCTTTGCAGACCATGAGGTTCTTACACTTGGTTCGCCCGGTGATGCACGTCCTCCCGGAGGTCGCTTCCCCCGACCGCAAGATCCCTTTCCGCGAGAAGCTCCTCTGGACGACCATCACCCTCTTCATTTTCCTTGTCTGCTGCCAGATCCCTCTTTACGGCATTCAGACCTCCAAGTCCTCCGATCCGTTCTACTGGATGAGAGTTATCCTCGCGTCTAACAGGGGAACCTTGATGGAGCTCGGTATCAGTCCCATTGTTACTAGTGGGTTGGTCATGCAGCTGGCTGCTGGAAGTAGGCTCATTGAGGTTAACCAGGGCGTCAAGGAGGACAGGAGGTGAGGCCTTTCTCTACCTGGCGCCTCTACTTTCCCGTCCCAATCTAACGCCCTTCTGCCCCCCTGCCCCCCTGCCCCCCTGCCCCCCTGCCCCCCTGCCCCCCTGCCCCCCTGCCCCCCTGCCCCCCTGCCCCCCACAGCCTCTTCTCTGGAGCCCAGAAACTCTTCGGAATCCTCATCACCGTCGGCGAGGCCGTTGCCTACGTCGTCTCTGGAATGTATGGTGACCTCGGAACCCTCGGAGCCGGAAACGCCCTCCTCATCATCGTCCAGCTCATCTTCGCCGGCCTCATCGTGATCATCCTCGATGAGCTCCTCCAGAAGGGCTACGGACTCGGCTCCGGCATCTCCCTTTTCATCGCCACGAACATCTGCGAGAGCGTCATATGGAAAGCCTTCTCCCCGACCACCATCAACACTGGAAAGGGCACCGAATTCGAAGGCGCCATCATCGCGTTCTTCCACCTCATGATCACTCGCAGCAACAAGGCGAGCGCTTTCTGGGAGGCTCTTTACAGGCAGAACCTCCCCAACCTGACGAACTTGGCCGCTACTCTCCTCATCTTCACCGTCGTCATATACTTCCAGGGATGGAGAGTCGACCTCCCCGTCAAGTACGCCAAGTACCGCGGACAGCAGGGAACGTACCCCATCAAGCTCTTTTACACCAGTAACATGCCCATCATCTTGCAGACCGCTCTCGTGTCCAACCTCTACTTCATGAGCCAGCTCTTGTACAACCGCGCCCCCACCAACATCCTCGTTCGCCTCCTAGGAAAGTGGCAGGACGTCGAGGGCGGAAACGGCAGCTCCATCCCCGTCGGTGGCATCGCTTACTACATCAGCCCCCCCCACTCTCTTGCCGAGATCATCTACGATCCGTTCCATGCCGTCTTCTACCTCATCTTCATCCTCACGTCCTGTGCGCTCTTCTCCAAGACCTGGATTGAGGTCTCCGGCTCTTCCGCCCGTGACGTCGCCAAGCAGCTCCGCGAGCAGCAGATGATGATGAAGGGCCAGAGAGACACCGCCCTCGTGTCGGTCCTCAACAGATACATCCCCACCGCGGCTGCCTTCGGAGGCATGTGCATTGGAGCCCTCACCGTCATCGCCGACTTCTGCGGAGCCATCGGTACCGGTACCGGTATTCTCCTTGCTGTCACCATAATCTACCAGTACTACGAGATGTTCGCTAAGGAGCAGCAGGAGGGAACATTCAACCTTGGTTGAAAAACATCAAAAAAGCACAAAGGTGAATGGGGTTGGGAAGGAATGTTGATTGGGGAAAGGATTGTGAGGGGCGTTTCCTAATAAGATAAAGTCTCTTTAAAATTAAATTGTGTGTTTTTTTTCATTTCTTGTAGGAGACTTGCTTGAACTTTTAACGTTCTAGTACGCCAAATCATTGGGCTTCTTGTACGTGCCGAACAGCCTATCATACAGCGTGGTTCGTTTCGAAAAGTTTGTCAAAGGTCTTTCATGGTGCATGGTGTGATGCTGAACTCTTAAATCTAGCTTCAGTATCTGAAAAATGACTCTCTGTGGGTGACAGGAAGGAGTCCAAGTAGAAGAAGTGTGACCAGAAAGTTCCTCGGTATGCCCCCAGATAATGAGAGCGGCGAGCTGAAATACCGTCAAAGGTGCAAAAGTTGGAGTTTGGGCGAGAAGACAGAAGCCCAACCCCAACGTGTAGCAGAAGAAGATGATTGCCGTCTCCAGCCAGGTTATCGTGTAGGTTTCGTAGCTCACCAAGCGGCCATGCGTTTTCGCCGTGTCAGTGTGATGATCGGCGTGTATCATCTTGAAGAGATATTTGTTACGGTAAGATGTTAAATGGAAGGTGTAGAAGCCGAGGTCGAGGCCGAGGTCGAAGAGCGGACATAGGTAGAGGAGTTGGAGCACTTCGACGAAAGTCGGTGTAGGAGCGTGGACGACCGGTTTTGAGAACTTGGCGCAAATAATTGACAAGAGCGGATGGACTTCTTGGCTATGCGGAACTATTTCGGCGAATACCCCTGGAATAACTTTGAGGGATAAGATGACTCCACACGTTTCGACTATAGAAGTCCTGCAACAGTTCAGGATTTGCTGCACAGTCACATCAGGAGTGGGAACGTGTTCATGCCTGTCGTATAGGTACTGACAAATGGCCGTTTCAAAAATCGTCAGCGGAATGAGGACGAGAAGAGGCCAGTATTGGTCCTTTTGAACGAGCGAGTCCAGTATCCACCACCTTGTCAAGGTCCGCGCAAAATCAGATGGATGTTGGACAAAGGTGTACTTCATGTCGTCGGAATGAATGCGTAGGCGACGGAGACGCCATGTAGCAGACGAGGTTGAAGGCCCAGAAGCATAAGAAGAGAGGAACGACTGGGAGCACGAAATCTACAACGGAGGCCAACATCCTCGAGGCGTCAAGTGTCCAATCAAGCGGATTAGATTTAGATCAGATTCAATTTCAGAGAGCGCGCAGCGCAGCTGGAAGCTTCTCTTATATGCGCGCTATTACACGAATATTAGGGAAACTCAGCGATAAATGCGTCCTATCACGTATTCACCCTCCCACAAACCCTGTTCTGACGCCCTTCCTTGTGACGGTCATAGTTTTGTTTGGCGAATCGCTGGGGAAATAACTTTCAGAAAGACGACCTTGACTCCAAAACCAAATGTGGCCCTCACGGAAGATCCCCTTCCCCCCTCCTCAGCGCTCCTAACGCCCATATCTTTCACAGACTATATTGAAACTACCTTCACAGATATTGCGGACGCTGGATCCCAGCAACTTCCATTAAGTAACCAGCTTACAAGGTATTATCGGCGAGGCTTCCACGCTGGGATTTATTATAGACGAAGGTTGAGTTCAGCTGTCGTCTTAACTCCCCACATAAAAACGTGTTCATGATAGGTTTGATCCTATGGAGAGCCCGCACTCTCCTTATCAAAATTGGAAGGTTTGATGTGGGTCTTTGTTGGCATGACGTGGGGCCCAAGGATTGGAGATATGAGATCACTCGGCAGGCTGCTGCTTATGCGTGTGTATTGCTGTCAATGCGCTACTTTGAAGATTTTGGAGGCGGGCTTGTTGTTTTCGTTGCTCTTCTTGCCTACATAATTCGCTTAAAAGAGGCAGCATCGAAATTGGCTGCAGATGCCAAGTCTGACGAAAAGGATGAGGGCTCTGTGGGCTTAAATGTCGCCGAACACTTCGGTGAGAAGGCGTACATGGGCGAGGTGAAGTACCGCTCCCTCCAGGAAGGTGGTGGAAGATTGTATATGAGGACGGAGAGGAGGAGGAGCGGAACCAGAAAGAGAACAAGAAGGGCGTTGAGCTGTGGAGAGCAATGACCATGCCAAAGATTAAGACGCTTCTGGGGTCACCTTCGGAGTACAAGGCCAGGGTCGAAGCCAGGGTCGAGGTCGAGGTCAAAGTCTAGGTAAAAGAAGAGGGAGTGACTGAGTACAGTCTCCGAAGCGCAAGTTCCAATTGATGAGAAAAAAAGCTCAGCTTTGCATCTATTTCTTCTATTGCTTTCAAAGTGGCATCAGCCCGTTGCTTCTGCCGCCAATTTCAGGGACATACAGACATGATCAGCCTCGGGGCACTCCACGTACTTCTCGCACCTCTTGAAGCCAAACTTTTCATACAAAGCCAACGCCGCCCCTAACCTCTCCAAACTATCCAACTTGATTTCGCTGTAGTGCTTGCCCTTGGCGTATTCCAACAATACCCTCACGAGAGCCTCCCCGATTCCTTTCCGCCGCCCTTCTTTGTTCACGAACATTCTCTTTACCTCCCCGACACTGTCTCCCTCTATTAGTTTCAACGCGACCACCCCGACAATGGAAGACGCTTCAACGGGCTTGCCCCCCGGCAGCATGCCGCCGGGTGCGACCGTCACGACTTCGTCATCCTCCCCGTCGTCCTCGTATCCCGCCACCCACAGCCCTCCCTTTTTACTGAATGCAAATTTGCCCGGAAGACTGTCGAGCTCCGCCTGAAATGACTGGAAGGATAGATCGCAGCCGTGCTCATCGTTCAGCTCGTCACAGTACCCCCTGAAGAGGACTTTTGCCTGCAGACGCGAGAGCATCGGAGGGTCAGTGTTCTGGATCGTTACAAACACCGCCAGGCGGGGAGGACGACATCCAAAGCTTCAAAGTCCTACCAAAACCGCCACACCTCTAACTTTTTTACCTTCGCGGCTAGATTCGAGTCTTCGTCGTCTTCAAAAGTCACAGAGTATATAATTATGGTCATTGAAGCCAAAAGAGGAGGAAAAGCTGTCGCCTGGGAAACGAAATCGAAAATTTGGTTCTTCTATCACGGCTCTCGCACGAATCTATCTCATATCTTGCACAGTCATTGCGTGCGCACAAGCGCTGACGGACCCGTCATTCATGGCGCTACGAGAGGCCAAGAAGCTTTTGCGGACCAAAGTTCGCGCCTCTCTGCGTGCCCTTGATGCTGAAGTTATTGCTGAGCAATCCAAGGCTGTTGCGAGGGCGCTCTGGGGTAGCGAGCTGTATCGCAGCTGCACATCGATTGGAATCTTCTTGTCCATGCCGCAGGGTGAAATACAGACCGCGAGCATAATACGTCAGGCCCTGGCAGATCAAAAGAGAGGTGAGGTGCTACGACTGGAAAGAGAGAGCAGTGCTTGAAGATCTTTCCTTCCAACACGTATTTCACCCGAACACAGTTTACGTTCCGCGCGTCGGCCTCGATTTTGAGAAATTCGACATGGAGATGCTGCGTATCGACCACCTCCTGTCTTCTGCTGACGAGATTGAGACAATGTGGCCCCGGAATAAGTGGAAGATCCCAGAGCCACCAGTGCTGGAAGGGGAGGAACAGCTGGCTTACGCCGACGGGGCCGCATCCGCCATCGACCTCTTGATTATGCCGGGGGTTGCCTTCGACAGGTTGGGGAACAGGCTGGGCCAGGGGAAGGGATATTATGACAGGTGAGAATTTGCAGTGTTGTTTGCCTGTCGCTGTCTCATTAATCCCTCCATGCACCCATCGTCCGTGCTGTTGCCCTAACCCCCCCCTCCCCCCTCCCCCTCCTACTCTCTCTTTCCCCAACCCCACCCACAACCACACTGGCATCAGATACCTGGAGAAGCACAGCGCTACCCCACCAACTCTGGTAGGGATTGGGCTGACGCCCCAATTCTTGAATGATGATGAAACTATTCCCGTCACAGAACAGGACGTGACCCTCAACGCCGTGATATCTCCCTCGAGTGGCTACACGATGATATGAGTACGGAGGCGATTCAAAAATGAAAGGCATTTTTTGTTTGTCCGAAGATCGTTTGCGTTTTACTTTCTTCTATTAATAATACAGGTATACAGGAGGGTGCTGTACGCGGTTACAGCCCCGACCGTAAATAAATGTTACGTCTATTCCACCCCTTGCGAAGCTGGGTACACCCCCACCAAATTCCCCCACCCCCCCAAACTCCCACCCCCCACTCCTACCAACATCCTTCTCTACGCCGGCCAGTTATTCTCAATCTCTGAAAGTGGCACGTTCTTAAGAATGTTGACCGCCACGAATATGGCGTCTTTCTTTGCGACGATATTGTCCGCGATGACCATGGCGTGTGATGAGGCCGAGTACATTTTACAGGCTGAGAAGGGAGGGACCTCCTGGAGGTTCTTGCACTCGCCAGTCTTGCTGTCCATGGCATTAGGACACGACGAGAAATTGTTATTATTATCTTTGTTCTTCACGAAGTCCACGGCGATCTTTATTTGTTCGTAGCTGTACTTTCGGAATTCGGGCATTATGAGTATCTCCTTGGGTAGTAAGGTCGGATTTGTCTTTAACTTTTCACCCAGACTCTGGAAGCGCGAAGGGGGGGGGAAGGAAGGGTAAGTAAAGGCGATGGGAAGGAAAATGAATGTAGGGGCGCTCAGGCGCACTTGAAGTGCTCGCTGTTGGCAAATGATGGGAGTCTCGGCGCAACGTCAAAATCCACAAGATCCTCCAACAACAAACCCTGGCCAAAAGAGAAGCGTACCCCGGCCGCCAGCGAAACGAGGAGCCACAAAATACGGAACCCCCCCCCCTCCATCCAATTTCGCCATCAGTTCCATCCCATCAACACCCCACCCAGCAAACTTCACGGCCTCCCGCCTCCCGAGGCCCAACCATCCGAAGCTTCGCTGATCATGATACCCCGCATTCTTAATCCGCGAAGCCGAGAAAATCACGTACCTTCAACATATCTACTCCCGCTTTGGGGCACGTTTTGTCTCCCCCCGTCCCTGCTGCTGCCTCCACCAGGCCAGTAGCTGAAATCAGGAGGAGGACGAGCATAACCACGATCATGTGTGAAAATGTCGCCATTCACGCCGCGCTTATCTCTTCGACTATTTCTACGGAAGCTCACAAGGATACCGCAGGTCAGGATGAAGTTTTTTGGAAATTTATAATCTACTGGGAGGAAGAGAGCCTGAAAATGAGGTCGGTGTTGGGGAGGTTTATGTTAGAGATGGAACTGAGGGCATGGGAGCCCAAAGCCCTCAAGGCTCAAAATTTAATTGTAAGGACGGGTTGTAGACCCCTGATTATGTACACCGCATGTTGAATACATCGTGGTTTGTCGCATGCGTCGGGTGGGTGAGGCGAGCGAACGTTAGAAAACAATTTTACCAACTGCTTGCAACAGTCCATTTGAGAGCGGTGGAGACAAGGTTTTCTTCAGGTAGCGCCAGAGCGCGGTTTCTAGCGACACTCTGGCTCTTTGGTTCCAGCCCTGCCCACCTATTTTGCCGCCCTCAAAGTCGTCAGCGCTTCGCCTTTCATTTGTTTCCTTTCACCTTCTCAAAATCTAACCTCACCCCTACGCGACCTAGCTAGCAAACCCCTCCATCGAAGCCATTCACGTTACTGTGTAAATTTCCTTCTCAATAGCACCAGTCATGACCTCGCAGCAGCAAAAGGAGGAACAGGAGTGGACAAATGTTACCGAAAAACGGTGAGCCCTCCCTCCTTCCAAGCCTCATGCCGAATACCCCAACACCAAAACCCATGTCTCACCTTCCATCGCCCCCCAAAACCGCACTACAGCATTCAAGCGGCCTTCCGTCTCTTTGACAAGGAGAACAAGGGCGTAGTTAATCAAGAAGAGGTCCCTTATATAATGCGTTACTTGAGCGTTTACCCCTCCGAGCCAGCCCTGATAAAGGAGATTCAGACTGAGATGCAAAACGACGAGCCCACCGCTTTCGTCACGTACGCAAAACTGAAAAACGTGATGCTCCGACTCATGAAAACTCGAGAGTGGGATCCGGATCCTGAGGACGTGCTGCTGCAGGCGTTCCGAACTCTGGACAAGGAGAACAAGGGCTATATTGAGTGGGACAAGATGAAGGAGATTCTCACCACGACAGAGAACTATGCCTTTAGGGAGAAGGAGTGCGAGCAGTTTCAGAGGGTAGCCATGGATATGGACTCGGGAAATGTCTACTACGAAGACTATGTCGCCTTAATCGCTGCGAACGAGAACAATTAATGGAAAATTTTTCAACCTAACAACGGATTCTTTTGTCGGTATTCGGGGTCTATTTTACCCGCAAAAAGTGAGCTGTGCATACCGGAGCAACGAATATCCACGAACGAATATTATTTCGTCGTAGAAATCCATTCCCCAGTCCCCAGTCACATCTCATTTACTTGCTGTCACCTCAAACTCACCAAAAACATTTCAAACGAGGGAAATTCATTTGCTTTGGCATTCCACCAATATTCAAGCTTACGGTAGCCAATTAGAAGCTTGTGAACATCATTACCGACGGATGTGTCAGTCTTTGTTTTGTAAGGCTATCCTGTACCCCGCCCTGTTTGCAATGTCTGTGGTAACATTTTGGGGGGCATCCTCGAGCTATACGATGCATTTGGTAAAGGAGGGGGCCGAATTCAGAACCATTCTCCTGAAGGCCTATCAGGAAAGGTGAGCATTAAGAACAAGTAACTTGGTGATGTGAACAGTTACCCTTCAGCCTTCAGCGGTATCACCGCCTCTCAGCTGTGTCTTAACCAACAAAACATTGCAGACATGGGTCCGGAAGAACTGTGGTTCCGACCGTAACACAGTTATCTAGCGACCCTCCCATGTGGCGGGTGTCCGACTTCATGTCCGAAGGGGAGATGGCATACTTGAAGGAAGCTTACAGCCCGACATTTACGAGCTGCTTCCCTGGAGCCTCTGAGACACTGGTCTGGTGGCTGGGGCGCTGGGCGTCATGGGGTAGCATCAGGGTATCCAGGAAATGAACCAGGATCTTGATTGGGGAATGGGACATGGGAACGAGGTCATGGAAGCAATTGAGACGAGGGTACTCGACACGCTTTGGGGCGCTGGCCTTTACTCTGGCGAGGACGGACGAGGTTCTGGTTTCTATAGCGACCAGATGGATATGCAGCTTGTCAGGTACAGAAGGGGGGAAAAATTCAGGTATCACTTCGACGAGGACCCCTTCGGAAACGCATTGCCAATGACCTTCATGGTGTACCTTTAAGACAAGGTGGAACACGGAGGGGGAGGGACAAGCTTCCCGAGGGCTAATGGAGGGGAGGGACTGGTCGTCGACCTTACTAAGGGGGACGCGCTCGTTTGGAGCACGTGCGGGGCGAGGATAAAAGGAGGGACCATGCATGATTACGGTCCGTTGAATGGCTCCTATCATTCGGGCTTGGAGGTCGAGGGGCCCTATGATGAGGTGAGATTGTAAAAGGCGAGCCGAAATAAAGCATTACTTATTAATATGTTGGATAGATCATTTAGTAGTCTAACAAACAAAAATGGATTTCACGCAGAAATGGATTCTTAATATGTTCTTCGCCAGCAGCGAGGTGAGCTGCCACGACATCAAGAAGAGGGGAAGGGTCCCGTCCCTAGATAAGCCCCTCAATTACATAATTGATTAACGTTAACGGATAATTAATTATGTATAAATATAAGATCGTTGTCGTTGTATTCGTTGTTTGTGGTTTGTTGGATACTTGAATGCGCTGCTGAAGGCCATTGACCTGCAAGGGGATGTGTGCTTGGGTAAGGATTTTGAGTCCAGGGAGATCACCGTCGATTTCCCAGTACCGCTTTTCGCCTGGAGTTAGTAGCCTGGAAACAGTACGTAAAAATCCGGGGTAAACACCCGATTTTAAACTGCCAAATACCCTGAAAAGATGAAAAGATTATTTCCTTAATATTCAAATTCATTGTTTGATTGCCGAACGTTTCAAAACCTTCTTACTCCTCAGAAATCCAGAGCTAGTCACGCGCTCCCGTAGTATCCCTCATTCATCCAACCTCAACTTTCAAATCGTATTTTACATCTGAACATGCCTCGGCCTAGTGCATTGCCTGCAGTCAAACCAGGTGCTCAAATTGTTCAGCCTAAAGGCGTAGGTAAGTGTGGCTGCATACGCTGCCAGAGTTGAGATTTGCCCGCCTCCGGAAGTACAGCTAACACCTAGATAAATATATGCCCTCGATAATCACCCTGCCACCCTCCCCCACCTCTCCCTCCCTCCTTCCCTCCCTCTCTCAAACCTGTCCACACAGTAACTAAATTAGTGACGAGCCCCGCCGCCAGCAACCCACCCTCCTCTTTCTTGACCAAGAGCCCGAAATCGTCCCCCCCCACATCCACTACGTCCACCTCTAAACCCTCTTCGCAGTTCTTGACGCGCTCTCCCAAGTCCTCTCCTCCCACCTCCCGCTCCAACTCCTCAACAAAACTCAGCTCCAAGTCAACTGCAGCCGAAAAGAATGCGATTTTGACGAAATGCCACGACAGCTTAGAAGGGTTGGCAAAGCATTATGAGCAGATTATGGAGGGCGTTGATATGGCAGCCCCCTCGCCAGACATGATAAAGCTGGCCAACATGTCGGTGACGAAGCCCATCGACGACGCGATCCGCGGGACAACGGTCCCGAACTCGGCAACAATGAAGCTGTGGTCGACTAATGCTAGCAAAATGCCGGTTAACTTATTTCCTGTGTTTCTGCGAAATGCGGCTGTGCACTGCAAGACCCTTCCTATGAGACCCATTGACTTTGTCGACGTTGATTTGCCCAAGTTGAGCAAAACTGTCGAGCTTATCGCGCTGGAATGCAAAAAAAACGTCACTAGATGTAAGTCAGAGGTCTCAAAGATCAAAGTAGAAACGACCGAGGCCACCCCCTTGGGGAAAATCATCGATCAGCAGTTCAAGGGAAAGTTGGCGACCATTGCCAAGCAAGAGTGGGCAAAGGTCGGAGGGAATATCGACGGAAGTGAGACAGGAAGAACCAATGCTAAAAGACCGCCCGAGACAACCAAGCACGATGACAACAGGAGCGAGAGCTGTGTAATTAGTTAGTAATGGAAAAGCAAAAGGGGGGGGAACCCTGCAGGAGTTGCACGGGTAGCTCTTGCCATCAAGTCCGCCGCATTTCTTGCCGTTCACAACTCGCGTATTTTTAAAAATTGAATTTTCTTGTCACTCGCATTATTAATTTATTATTATGTGTATCTTTAGTTAGTACCTATCCGAAAGTACTCCTGTACTTGTCGGTGCTCATTTCGATCGTGAAGGTCTCTAAGAGCGCCGCGATTTCGCCGTGCTTCATGTACTCTGCCCAATCTATTGCCATTAACTTTTTCTTATCCTTTAGGCGCTTGTTGACGCCCTCGTTGAGTATTCTCTGCGTCACTTCCAGGGAGCCCCCATAGGCGGCGTAGAATAGCGCATTCCAGTGATAGTTGTCTCTTTTTTCGGGATCAGCGTTCTGCGAGGATGAAGCAATGAGTAAGCTTAAAATAATTTGCGACATATGGTGGCTGGTTTGGTGTTCCATCTCATTTTCACTCTCACCTCCTCGAGTAACAAATCCACCATCTTAAAATTGCCGTTTGCGCACGCCATCATTAAAGGGGTGGTACCGTTGTTATCTAAAATATTTATGTCCGCCTGGCGCCACAAAAGTTTCGAGACCGTCACCAATAACCCTAGGTGGGCAGCATGATGCATTGGAGCCATGCCCGTCCATTTGTCTCGGGCGTCGGGGTCAGAATCCGAACTGCTCAGTATTAAATCGGCGATATCCTCGCGGGCTTCTTTTACTGCGAGGGAAAGCGGGCTCCTCCCCTTCTCGTCGTACTCGTTTATCTTTTCAGGGTCCTTCTTGCCCAATCTTCGAAGAGTGCTGCGCAGAGTAGAGAGGTTCCCTTCCAGCACGGCAGTGTGCAGGTCTACATGGGCACACCCAATCACTTTGCGGCAGTTGTAGCAAGGGTACCTCTTGACTTTCTTCTTCTTGACCTTGATCTTTGCATGAGGATTGGCCGCAAATTCAGTCAGAAGTTCATCCACCACGTGCTCCTTCGCAGCTGCTCTGTTGTGACTTGCTTTATCGAGAGAGCTGCCTCCGTGAAGAGGCTCCGCGTCGTCCAGGTTGACCGGCTTTTCATGCTTCTTCTCTTCCTTGCCCCCCTCTCCAAGTACTCCACTGAGGAGTTTGTCCATGTCCAGATCAATCTCAGGTCCCTGTGTGTTTGAGCGCAGGGTGTCGTTGCGTTGTGAGTTTGTTTCAAGGGATTCCTGTGACAGCGAGAATAGTGCTGCTCACGACGGCACACAAAACCCTCCTGTTCTGAATCCTTTTCAAACAGACAGGAGACTGTCCCACCCAACCTCCCTCGCTTTGGAGGGGAGCATTCCAAATGAACGTATACTCACCTTCATTACTTTTTTCCGCTGAGCATTGCGAGCTGCTGCAAGAATATTACTCGAATCAGCCATGGGCAGATGCGTGGAAAAGTTTCCCGTTAGTAACTTTAGGGCACTTTGCTGGGTGGAGTTGTCCATGTTTAAAGACTTTGAAAAGTTTAAAAATGGTTAAAAAGGTGCGATCTTCGACCGGAGGGGTTTTAATATTACTTCATCGTTGCTTCATCGTTGTTGTAGCCCGTTTTTAGGCGTTACGGTGATCTTTGAAATTACTTCCGTCCCCATTAAGTCTCTCTCACACACTAACCCTGTTGCAGATTGCCCCCAACGATGCAGGATCCGACGAGGGCTCATCGACAGGCTCTGTCGATGCGGCACAAGTAGCACAGAATTGCCTTTGTCCATGCATCGCGCTTGCAATTAACGAAGGAATCTTGATCAGCAAGTACCCAGACCAGGTTTCAGATCGACAGAACAAGACTTGCTGCGTGAATGTGCTGTTGGCTCCATTTTGTGGTCCTTGTTGCGCCACTGGGTGGCAACATGTTCATCTTCAGAACGTATACGACTTTCACCTTGGCTCGCCGCTCCCTGCGTCGGCCGAACTTGTTGACGATGCCAGTTTTTTCAAACCTCCACCGCCAAAACAGTTGAGCTGTTTGTACGCCTTCTTCTGCTATGCATGCGCGCTCGAGAGAGACCAGGCCCATATCAGATATTTAGAAGAAAAAGGTTTGATAAAATATAGTTTTGAGCCTTCTTATAACGAGGAGAGATCGGCGAGGGGCTTTGACCCTGACAGAGACCCCTTGAAGACTTTTGCGATAATTGGGTTACCTCAGTCAGGCAAGACGACTCTTTACTCGAGGCTCCTGAACAAAGGGCTACCGGACTACGACGAAGTCGCAAGTACGACGAAGTATGCTAATTACGGTTGCAAGGCCTTGTATGTCCAGGATGGCGAGGATTCTAGCAGGCCCGTTTTCTTCAATTTCTTGGATGTTCCTGCTGACACGCAGGCCGAAAGCATCGAAGCTGCGAGTGCTCTCGCCCTCAAAGAGGCCGATTGCATTATACTTGTCTTCGACTGCACCTCAAGAGATAGCTTTCTAGCCGTGGAAAATGCTGTTCAGGAGTTGCAGCTGAGGGCGCACGAGGAAGGCAAACCACTGCCCCCTGTCATCTTGGTTGGGAACTTCCTCGACGTCGCGGCGGGAAAATGTTTATTTGAAAAGGACGTCCTGCGGTTCGTTGAGCGGCACAAGAGAATCGCCTACGTGAGCTGCAGTGCAAGGACCGGGGAGGGGGTAGGCGAAGTAACTAAGCAGGGCATGGAGATGACGCTAGGAGGGACGAAAATGGGGGTGGTAGCTGAGGCGATGGAGCGATGAACGACGAGGATGTAATGATAGTATATATTTGTTTTATGCGATTGTTTATATTTTACTTCATTGCTTCTAAGGTAGAATGCAGCTTGTCGAGGTTCTCAGGTTTGACCTTGAGCATAACCTGGGCCATGCCCTCCTCGTCCTGGATGATGAACTTGCAGCTACTCTGCTTGCCTCCGAGTTTCTCAAAGTTCTGACTCGCGGCGTTAATTGACGTGTTCAGACCGACCTTGCCGATCGAATTGCGCATAACTAGGCGGCACTTTGACGTTGTCTTGTGGCGATAGAGCTTGACGTTGCCCACCCCCCGGTCCTTCCAGCCCTCACCGGTCTTCAGTCTGTAGTACTTCGCCTTGACCTCAAGGAGGAGGTCTTCCTCAGTGTTCTCTTCCTTCTCTAACTCTGTGGGCTTCTCCACGGGAAAGCTATCGCCGTCCTCCCCAGCAGCCGGAGGAGCTGGAGCCGGAGCAGGAGCGGAGGCGGCACCGCCAGTGGAAAAGGAGAAGGACGGGGCGGAGCTTGGGGCAGGAGCAGGGGCGAGGGCAGAGCCCCCACCGAAGTTGAAACCGCTGAAGGAAGCTGGCGCAGGGGCGGGGGTCGGCTTTGAGGTGCCGCCGTTGAAATTGAAAGAGGGCGTGGGGGTGAGGGTAGGGGCTTTAGCGGGTGACGACTTTGCACCGCCGCTGTTGAAGTTGAAAGAGGGAGCAGGGGCCGGGACCGGGGCCGGGGCAGGAGCAGGCTTGGGGGCAGGGGCAGAAGCAGGAGGAGGGGCTGAAACTGGTGCCCTAGCGCTGATGGGGTTACTCTCGCTCAGCGCTAGAGAGGCGTACTTAATGTAGTCCTGGATGCCAGCGCTGTAGTCAGAGGCGGGGTTCTCAACGCGCTGGCGCTGCAGCCATTTGATGAAGGAAGCATTGAGGCGCTCCAACTTCGTCCCCGAGGAAGAGGAAGGAGGGGCGGGCTTGGGGGCTGACCAAACAGGAAGCTGCGCAGGGGCGGGGGCCGTGGAAGAATTTTGCTTGACGGCCCCGAACGGGTTAAGTGACGAGCCGCCTGAAGGCTTCGAGGAATTGGCCTGTAGGTTAACGCCGCCGAAAGGATTGGAGCTCTTCGCCTGCAGGTTCACGTTCCCAAACACACCGCCTCCAGACTGAACTGCGCCTGCGTTGCCCCTGATATTCTTCTTCTTGGCTGAGATGCTGATGATCCTGCGCTTCTTTAGTACATCGGCGGACGCCTTGTTGAAGCCCTCTCCGGGATCCGCAGCTTCCAGATCATTCTCGTGCTCGAAGTCCTCCCTGCGCTGCTGTGCGTTAGCATTTCCTCGCTTTGCCATATCGACGGGATGAGAGCTGTGAATATACTGGGAGTGAGTAAAGGTGTGTGAGTGTGCAATGTGTTCACGCGTGGGAGTAGCGATGGCAAGCGCGAGCACGGCGAACTGCCTCTGGCGGTAACGTTTCGGGTGGATCTTTGGCCTTTTGACGGGACAACGGGACACCTGAGGCGGAGTGGAAGCAGGAGACTTCACCGGGAAGCCAAGAAAGCCATTTGTGGGTCGCTTCGAGCGTGCAGTGTGTCTTGATCACTCGCACCCCCGCTTACTTAGAGAGAGACGATGTACGAGGCAAAACCTCAAAAATCCCTATTAGAAATTAAAATGGCTCGCGCAAAGCAAAGCAAAACAGGAAAAACGTCGGGCTCCAAGAAGACTCCTCTCGTCAAGAGCAGCAAAAAAGCTCCCGAGGTGAGAGCGGCGTTTGTAGCCCTATGAGAATCTCGATGCTTGATCGACGCCGACGGCGCTCTTGCTTTTTGACTGGACAAAACCTGTTCTTTGGACGATGCCGTAGTCTTCCGGTCTAAGATATCTTCGTAAATGACAGTGAACCACCGGACGGAAGCGGACAGAAGAGCGCAGACACGCTTTGAGGCGCGTCATATTAGATTGAAAATTACCTCCCTCCGAGCTTCATTTTTTCTCACGGCGATGTCTTCCCCTTGTTTTCTTCAGAATGACGTGATGTCCCAGGTCGCGAAGATCCTAAAGAAGAAACACACGAGGAAGGGGGCGATCAGGAGGAAGGTGACAGAGGTGTTGGTTCACGAGTCCGACCCTGCGACGGATTCCGACACCGACAGCGAGAGCGGGTCCAACCAAAAGAGGAAGATTTTCAAGGGGAAGTCGGCTGTCAAGGCTGCCCCGCAGGCGCCCCTGGATGATGAAAACTACGGCGACGACGAAATCGATAGCGGCGAAGAGGAACACGACGTTGTCAATGCCGTTTTAGATGAAAGGGAGGTCAGGAGCTCGAAGTGGAAGGGCAAGAAGAAGAAGGAGAGGTTCTCCTTCGGGAAGTCGCAGGGAATATTGTCGTCCCCTGACATTGATCAAGGAATGTCAAGCTTCCTCAAAAGTTCTGCGACGATCGTCAAGAGGGACAAGTTCGCTGCTGCCGACTGGAGGGATGCTCGTGTCATTGATTACTAGAATTAGATTACAGTAGATGGATAGATAGATTCAACATACATCGTTGGTGTTCACATTAGTAGTAGGAAGCAACATAAAATCAAAACTATTTATTTTATGTTGTAATCTTGAAAGGATGACGGCCAAGATCCGCACCAGCCCCGTAATCGAAAGAAAGCTCCTCTCCAATTTCGATAACCTTCGACGAGTAAAATTCGATGCGCTTTCTTGCCCCGCCTTCCACGTCGACCCACCCCAATCCTCCTCCCCACACGTCTTCTCCCTTGTCAATGCTCCAGAACTCCCCGCCCTCTAAAATGACCTCCTCCTCCTCGCTCCACTTCTCCCAGCCCTCCAGGGCCTTCACCTTTGTAATAACATTGCATCCCTCCTTCGAGTGATTGATGTACCGCGTCCAATTCCCCTTGTCCCCTTCGCCCGCATCGAAGAACTTCGTCGTTCCGGGCACGCTGAATAAGTACTGTCCATTTCCGAAGTCTCCGTAGTTACTCATTTTGTCGTCTTCTTCGTCCTTTATTTCCCCCTCGTACACTCCCAGAAACGTTCCTTCGGGTATCTTGGTTTTGGAGAAAACTGCGTCACGGTCTTGTTAGAGCTAAGTTCGCATCTCTGATACTTCTTCTTCTTCTTCTTCCTCCTCCTCCTCCTTCTCCTCCTCCTCTTCCCCTTCTTCAACTTCTTCTCACCTCCCAGGCCCTTTCCTTCGCTGACCCGAACTTCGCACTCGAACAGCGCTCCCTCAAATAGTTTAAAGACTCCTTCGAATTCGCCAGAGACCCCAATTTCTCTTCTGCACATGCAACGCCACTCGCTAGTTCCCTCACCGGTTATTTCGTAAAAACTAATGGCAACCTTATTCCCCTTCAGAACCTCTATCCCGTGCTCCTCTACCTCCCTTCCAACCTCTTCAAAGCCCTCTACTCCAACTTCACCACTGTCGTAATACGCCAAGGCAACGTGGGGTTGAAACTCGCTCCTATCTCTTTCGCCCTCAACAATATCGTTGCAAAATTCATTCAAAATTTCCAGGCTATCCGAACTATCAATCAACAGAAAGGGTATTGTAGCCTTATAAGCGTCATACCTGAAGACATTGAAGAACTGCGACAGCGAGAAGTTAAAATAATCGTTGTCAGCTAGCTGCCACTCGCAAAATCTCACCTTCCCACCGTTTCCTTGCTTATTTTTACTTGTCCTTATCGTAACTTCAGGTTCGCGAATGTTCACCTTGTGATATTTCTCCAAGATCTCGGAAAGAATGTTTTCGCTCTGAAGAATAGTTAGAATCACCCGCAAGAGAATTTTGCTATCTCCTTGTCTCACCTCGACTCCACTAAATCTGTCAGTATCGTCGCTATCTTCGCCGTCACCACAGTCAGCCCTCTTATTCTTGAAGCCCACACTCAACGTAATATGTGGGTTGAAACCTTCCCAGTACCTCGGATTCAATTTGTCCATTATTTTATTGACGGCGTTCGAAGTATCTAAGAATTCTAACCAAATCGCATACGTCACTTTAGGGAACATGTGCTTCATGGCTGTTATCGGAGGAGGTCCAAGGGAAGTCGAGGAGAAAGAGGAAGAGGGAGAGAGGGTTTTGACGTTGCGGTTGGGTAATGAATACCCACCTTCGATCGATTCGTAAAAATTCCTAAACGCCTCAACGTCAGTCCCGTCGGCACAAACGGCCCCGATCAGCCCCTCCCCCTTTAAGACCATGTGGTAGACGGCATAACGCTCTTTTCCCTTGAAGAAGTTCGAGTACTTGGGATGATAATCTTCAATCTTGGTCAAATCAAAGCGAGTACGAGCCAACTTCAAAAACCTACTAGAACCCTATTTGGCGCAACGACAATGAAATTGGCGAGTGGACATTGTGTGAATGTGGGTAATCAAACAAGGCCTTTAATGGTTTCTCACCTCCCTCTGATAACACAAGCCAACAATCGCATCTGTGTGCTTGACCCTTCCTCCCTCCTTAAATTTATGCCTATAAGACGTCACTAAAATATCTTCAAACGTCGAAAGGATCTGGGGAGACTCTCGGGAATTCAAGGTGCAGTCGGACATTATCAGGGTGTCGCAGGCGCGGGAAACGAGGTTGATGTCTTCGGGACAGAACCAATCCAGCTTTGCAACCTTTACGTCTGACTCGCATCCGTTTTTGGAGACCTGGTTTTGGAGGTGCTCGATGATTCCAGGGAGGTACTCCGTGGCAGTTATACTGCCCGTGGGGAGCGCCTTCGACATCGCGATTGGGAGGAGACCGCAGCCGGAACCTATTTCGAGGATCGTGCGAGACGAGAAAGAGAGGAGGTTAGGATTTGGGGAGGACTGCCGCTCGAGACGCCGATGATGGTGCAGGAATTGATGGGACATCAACACCGAGCAGTCCCACACTCGGGTTCCTATGGTGTCGTAGTTCTCCTCGATGTCGATCTGAACGCCGCTTCCATTAGGAGACGCATCCAAAGTCGTACTGTACAGCCCCGAGTACCGTAGAGTGTCCGTTGTCATTTCTCGAATCCACGAGCTCGACGATTCTCGTTCCTCGTCTTTGCGGCTCTGGCGGCTCTGCCTGTTCAGGAGGAAGTTGGCGTTGAAGGCTGACATGGAGCTGGCCGGATTGGAATGCGCAAAATGCGCAATATGCTGCCGCAAGATATTGGGTTGGTTTCTAGATTTCTTAGCAGAGCGAAATTGAGGTGAAACGCGCGTGCTTTTATATTGTGGCGGCGGGCCGATGTAAGTAGCGAAGCCTCGCTAATGCGACGAGTGGAAGTGATATTGGTGTTATCACTTTTTCAGAACCCCTTCACTTTGTTCACTTCCTTGACCGTTCCCGCCGCGACAAATGTCGACCAGCGCACACGACGACAACCCTTTCGTTCAATCACCTGCAAATCAGGGCTACGCACCTCCTCCAGTCGTTCCTGCAACACCACACGATCCACATGTTCCGTCTTGGGCAGCAGCGCAACCAACAACGTCGTCTACTGATCAGTCCTCGAGTCTCCTCAGTAACGAAAATTCCATCACTGTTTTGACATCGAGCTTAACCAGCGCCCCCCCCCCCGCCGCCGCCCCACAGCTCCAATCAGCGAATTCCAAGCTCAATGAATATGGGAATGCAAACTCTTACCAAACCACCGACAAAGCAAGCGACGACCTCCCACGCCTCATCCTGCTAATGCGACTGTACAACATGGGAATATCTGTCTTCATGGCCTTCGCCGCATTCACTAGCCTGCTGACAGACGACTTCGCCCGTGCTGTTTTGGCTGTTTATGTGATGTGCTTCGCCACGCTCCTGTGCTGTTTCGAGACGCACCTCAAAGCAGTTAGTATGAGCATATCTCAGAACTGTGGATTCATGTATAACGGTGAGGCATACCCGTACGACGACTCCTTTACTCAACGTGCTCACTCCTCCCCCCCTCCCTCCCTCCCTCCCTCCCTCTCTCTCTCCCTCTCTCCCTCTCTCCTCTCAGCCAAAGGACGCGTGTTTTTCATGGTCTTCGTGTCGTTGTTGTGTTTTTCACAAGGCTTACTAGGGAAGATTGCTGGTTGCTTTATGTTTGCCAACGCTATGTTCAGCTTCTACATAATGTTTAAGCACCCCGAGTTCGAGGACATCCATAAGAAATATGGAACGGAGAGCGCGGAAGAAATCGCTGCGAGGAGAGGGATGAATTACGCAAGAGAGAATCCGGAGGTCATGCAGAGGGGAGTCAACGCGGGCGTTAATTGGGCGCGCGAAAACCCGGAGCAGGCTGTGGGCGCGGCGCAGTGGGCGCATCAGAATCAATTGCCCGTGGTGACGGCGGTGTGACACATAAATTGGTCACAATTGAAGATTTTTTTTCCAAGTTAACAACATTAAAATTTTACGACACCTCCATTTTATCTCCAGCAGTACGCGCGACCATATCCATCTTTCCCGCGTTTCCCCTGACGTCGGAGATGCGTCCGGTTCTAGAGGGCTGCTTTCCCACGGTGGAGGTGTCTATGGCGCGGCCGCTCGCATATCCCCCCTGGCGGAGGGTGGGGTCGGCCTCATGGACGAGGGATCCGGCGGCCTTCTCGAGTTTCCTCTTCTTCCTGCGCTCGTTGAGTTCGGCACGGAGCCAGTGGTCGGCGACGGCGAGCATCTTCGCGGGGTGGTTGTTGCGCTTGAGCTCCTGGTAGTACTCGAGCTCATCAAGCTTACCCTGCCACTCGCAGGTTCCCTTGTCAGTGAGGTACATCATGTCGGTCGGCCAGTCGTCGAGGCCATCGAAGATGTGGGTGGCGTAAACGATGGTGGCACCTCTCTCCTCAGTCTCCTTCTTGAGCCACTGGAGGAGGTCCTGTCTGACGCAAACATCAAGGCTCGTGGTGATCTCGTCGAGGAGGAGAATTTCGAACGGGCGGATGAGGCCTAGGAGCAGCTGAACGCGCCTGCGAGAGGGGCGTGGCGAGAGCAAGAGAATGGCGTTAGAGTTGCGTGTTTTGTGCAGCGTGGCAGGGTCGCTCGCTCTCTTCCCCTCACCTCCGCTGCCCGTCACTGAGCTCGTGCATCCTCCAGTTGAGGTCGATTCCGAGCATGTCGACGATCTCGTCCCTCCTCTCGGGGTACTGACTCTGCAACTTCGTCATCATACCGTGGACGGGAACGTCGGCCTGGAGGGGAACTCCTCCACCCGCAAATGCAACAGTACGCATCCCCCAGTCACAGTCAAGGTAGGCGCGATAGAAGTTCAATTTGGTGTCACGAAAGGCGTTCATTCCGCAGACGCGGACCATGTTATCGGTCTTGGTTAGGTGCCGGCCACCGAGGATGCGCAGGAGCGTGGACTTGCCGCTGCCATTAGAGCCAAGGAGGAGGCAGCGCGAACCCTTCGGCAAGTCAATGGAGAGGTCATTCAGAATCAGGGGCTGGCCGCCCGTTTCGAAGGAGTTCTGGTGACAGCAAGAGAAAAAAAGGCGGCGAGGAGAGTATCAAGAGCAGGGATGGGTTAGAACTCAAATATTTGTTGGGGGAGATCTCTAAAGTGGTTTGCTCCGACGACTCACTCTGCTGGGGTAAGAAAAGCTCAAATTCTTAATTTCTATCGCGCTGCCGTACTCGGGCAGGGGCGGCAGGTTGTCTTCTCGAGAAAATAGAGGGTGAAAGAGGGAAGCGGCAGGTGTGAGATGACGTGAAGGAATTTAATTTGATGACAAGTGCAGGCTGAGGGCCAGCAAGCGACTCAGTGGAGGTTCGGCACATGCGCTTACTATACGTCGTCCGCGGACCTTCAAAGTTCAATATAAGAGAGACAGCGTATACAAAAAACAGGATTTGCATTTTTTCTTACTTTGCGTGTACGTCATCTTCTAGATTGTTGTTTTGATATTTTTAGAAATACCTCTTTTCCCATGGTTTTGGTTTTCTCGACTGTCGCACCCAGACCCAGAATAAAACAGTTGAGTGTCTAAGTTTTGTTACAACCGCCAATTCAAAGCACATTAAGCGAGCCTAGTGATTTGTTGTTGTGCGTTATTAGCGCGAGTTCTCCATGGACTTCCCCTCACCTCTTCGCACGAGCATTCTTAACCTATTATTGTTCACCCTGTAACCTGGACGGCGCAACAATAGCACTTCCTAACCCAGATCGCCCTCCCTACAGCTATGCCGTCTGCAAAGAGCCCCCCCAGTCCTCTGTCTCGGTCATACTCTGCGCAATTTTCGGTGAGGGGCAAATGAGCACAAAAAAGGCACCTCCTCCCCCACATCTTCTCACACCCACGCAGACCCCCGACTTCGAAGCCCTCAAGCTCTCCTCCAACAGTAATATAACCTGGACATTTAACCCGATCTCCTCCATAATTTACATCTTCATGATCCTCATCGTCCACATCTTCATATCCACCAACCTCGACGCTTACTTGCACGGGAATTTTGACCCTCAGCAGATCACCAACGACATCACAACGCTCAGCTTAGGACTCGGAAAGCAGCTAGGTGAGCACAATGTACTAGAAACGCCCCGCCGCCACCCCACCGACAACAGAACTGACCCCCAAACGCCCATCACCGCCCCACAGGAAAAGACGGCACCAGAATCTGGTATGCTGACGCCTGGAACATCACCGCCTGCATACACGCCGTCTCCACCTGGTTCACATTCCACTGGATCAAGGGTTCCGCCAACTTCTACGACCAGGGCGAGCTTGGGGCCATGACCTGGTATGAGCAGCTCAGCTCAAGCCCCAATGCAGACATGTCGTGGTACAGTTATCGTTTTCTCGTTGGAGTTCCCACTTTTCTTGCGTACCTCGCAGTGAGCATGAGCGACTACAACCACAAAACCTGCGCGCTAAATGTCGTGCTCTTGGCCGTGCTTGTGGTGTCGAAGCAGGGGTGGATGACGGGTGTTAGGTTACTTGGGATTAACAGGACTGTGGGGATTGACGATAACACCATGACGCCAGCGAGTTCTGTTCAGTCGGAAATGAATAAGAAGCTGGAATAAAAATGACGTAATTTATTGAAAAATAGCCCAATTTTTAACCGTTCGCCTTTTTTCATCCCCCCTTTGTTTTTTTGTGTTTTGAGGTCTACATTTGCCTATTTTAGGATAAAAAATAACTTTTAGGCGTTGTCAGCTTAAAGTAGAAGGCAACAAAAATTCAAAATTCTAAGCACGTGATTCAATCATGTCTCGGCCCGAACGTGCATTATTCCATAGTCGAGAATTCGACAAAGGTTCCAAGTGAAATAATTTGCAAAAAATCAATCTCTCTCAAATTTCGTGTTGCCATTTCCCCGTAATATTGAGCTGAAACCCCGTATCGTTGAATGTCCTACACCATCGAAGGGGTATGTGCTCGGGGTCGAAGAACCTGTTGAGTATATATTTGTTTACGTTTTTGGCCGGTGCCATGCACCCGTGAAGCGTACGGAAGTCAAGTCGGCCGGTGGAGTCACAATCAGACCACATCAGGAGCGAGCCTGCAATGGGGTGGGAGTGTTGATGATGTTAGGATTGATCGGCTGATGTCCGTGAACGCGCTCTCTCAGTTCGCACCTGCTTCAGGTCTAATGTCAAGGTCCAACATCGGAAAGACTGTGTGCCCGCCTTCCCCCTCTTGCATCGTGTTGAGGTAGACCATTGAGGTTATCGTCACTGGGCCTTCGTATGTGTTGTCGTGATGTTTTTCGAATGACGATTCATAACTTCCCGTGTACTTGGCGATCTGCCAGTCCCAATCTGCTTCCTCTACAATCCCGTTTGGCAGAAGTCCTTCTATCCGCTTGCCTATTGCCGCGAGAATGGGGTCAGACTCGGAATCTCCAACTGGGCCTATTTCGTACAAACACCTTTCAAACCAAATGGGCACACCCAAAGAAGGGGCGCAGGAGCGAAGGAAATCCGCCGATGTTTGATGCTAGGTAGGGCTCGTATGATTCGAGCACGTACTTCACCTCATTTTGAGATAGAAAATTCGGTATGCACCAAATAGGAGGCCCGGCCGGCCTAGATGACAGGACACGAACCTCAGGGGAGTCCAAGGGGGCCCTCGCCGAGGTCCTAGCCGTGGGGCTAGAAGAAGTAAGAATCGAGCTGATGACTTTGGCACGGTGCTTGTATCCGTCGAAACTTGCGTTAATTCTGAGGTGGCTCAAGGCAACACTGCACGCAGGAAGTACGTAAAACAGCCCAACAAGGCGGCGTAGAAATTCACTCTGAAGACATTCACAACATCGGAGCAACATGTTGCGCTTCTTTTGTTTGTCGAGGTTCTTAGCCTCGAGGGAAGAAGCTTCGACCGAGGAACAATTACTAGGGGCAGCAGAGGGAGCTTCCAAGGATCCTCCGCGCGTTCGCCGTTTCAGAGCCATAGTGCTTTCCCCTGAAGTGAATAAAAATCTTTTTTCCCCAAGACTGTACAAATACTGGTTCTGTTTGGCTTATTTACTGAAATCTCTTAATATTTTGCTAATGGGTATTAATACTAAGATCAAATACTAAGAATCAGGATCTTTTCTCCTGATTACCTCTGCAGGGGGAGTTTCTGGTTGGTTTTATTTTTTTGGGGACAAACACAAACACAATTTGCTAACGCTGCACAGTCGTATATTGCCAGATTAGACTAGACAGGACAATGGGCAAGAGCAACAAAGCGGACAGTCACGATGCATGTGCGAATTCCACAATATTTTGGATCACGGTTCCCTGTCTCGTCTGCTTCGTCGCCTACCTTTTACAGCCATTGATATTCAGACCAAGCCGTCATCTTTGGTTCGGGGATCCCGAGGGCATGTCAAAAGCGAAGTCGATCGACTGGAAGATTTTGGTCACATCAGTTGCCGTTGCATATACAGGTGAAAGTAACCATCAGGAAGAGGAAGAGGTTCGCAATCTTGTTGTGCGGGAAGCATCCAAGTTGCGACAGCCGGTGATACTGAAGGATTCCCCGGTTAACGAGTGGCCAGCAATCAAGCTGTGGGCTGACGATGCATACCTTGCCTCGAAGATCCCGAAGCTTGAGGGCGTTAAGCAGCAATCGTCCAAACTTTTCGTGTATCACACAGGTCGCCATTACACCAAGTACAGCGGGTTTGGCGACACAGTACATAAATATCCGTATGGAACAGCGAGCGAAGTAAGTGTAGAAGACTTTCTTACGCGCGAGCTAAATATGCAGTACAGTCAGAGACTAGGGTTAGAGGAGACAAATGACTTCGGAAAGAACGAAATCTTGCCCCTTGACGGAGACGCTTTGCCTCGAAAATTTCTGAGGGTAGATAACACGCCAGAGGCGCACAATGTCTTTTGGCTGGGTCAGCCCAATACAACCACAAGCGTCCACTACGACTTGCACCACAACTTCGTCACGCAGGTCCGAGGAACGAGACGCTTCATCCTTTATCCACCCTCTGCTTCGGCCTCTCTTGTTCCGCATCCTTACCACCACCCGCGCTATCGTCAGTCACAGTTGTACTACGTGGAAACGGGCGCCTCGTCTTTCTGGGGCGATATCGCCCGAGAACCGGTAGTCGCGGATCTTGAGCCCGGTGACCTGTTATATGTGCCACCCTTTTGGTGGCACCGGGTAGAGAGCAACTCGAAAGGCCCTTCTATACAGGTCAATACCTGGAGTACTTCCGATGAGATCTCGGCATTTAACGGTCTTGTTACCTCAAAGCCCCCTAAATGGATCCTGAAGCTATGGGGAAGCAAGCGAGTTGTGCCCTTCGCCAAACAATATGTCCTCGACGTAGTCACGGAAGTTCAGAAATTGTTCCCTTCTCATTTCAACGCTAAAGGCGGCCCAGAGGAATTTATAGGCGAGATTGTCCAAACGAAGTATCTCTCGAAAGGTTTGACCCCTCGCCTGATAGACCTCGAACCCTACTTTGAATGCGCCGATTGGAAGGAGAGTTCTTGCCCCAAGAAGAGCACGATCATCCAATCAGACAGAGGCAAACTGAAACAAGCGGCTCAGTCTCTCGCAGATAAATTTTATTCTACCATATACGCGAACGTAACAAACCCTAGCGATCTCGATCCCCAAGTGGCAGACCACTATGCTGGAGTTGTGAGGACCACCTTATCAGATTTTGTTGAGAACCAGTTGTTTACCTTGCTTGCAAGTAAGGAGCAGCACGGCAGCGTTTGCTCAATTATGCGTTGCATGGCACTATACGCCTCTTGAAATAATAAACACAGCCGAGTTTCACATTAACTTGGGCCTGAAAATAATAGGGGAAAACTTTAAACTAAATGATCTCTTCTACTTTCTTCTCTTCTGAAGCTGTTCGCCTTCATTTTCTCAACTAACCTTCCTCTACAATAACCTGACACTACATTATGCGCTTCAGTCCCAATCCTCGTCCGAACTACTGTCGTCACTCTCCTCCGCCAAAAATTTCCTCCTTTCCAATATGGCGTTGATGCCACCCCCGGCCCCGCCGAACATGCCCCCCCCTCCAGCCTCTAATGCTTTGGTGCTTGCGCGCCTCTCCGCCTTGACCTTTTCCTGATCCACCTTTTTCAACCCTCCGCCCTGCTGCTTCTTGATGGAAGCGAGCAAGCTCATCTTGGGATCCACCTTCTTCACGATTGGTGCCGCCTTCTTGAGCTGAATTCCTCCTCCCTTGATTCCGCTCAGCACGTTCATGTCCAGAGCGCTCTTGGGCATGGCCGCCTTTGCAGGCATGGGCCGCCTTGGTGGCGGCGCCGGCGCTGGCGCTGGAGCATCCCGCACGACCTCCTTCCTTGGTGGCGGTGGTGGTTTGAAACCTCCAGATACAGCAGTCGTCGACTGCTGTTGCGGGGCGGCATAGACTTTCTCCTCTTCCTCTGGAACAGGCGGGGGGACATTTCTCTTGGGAGGAGGTGGGGGCTGCCCCCCCCCCCCCCCCCCCCCAGCCTTCTTAGGCGGAGGTGGCGGCCTCGACGCCCCCCCGGCGCCTCCTCCCTCCCCACCCCCTCCTCTTTCTCCGCCTGCTCTCATCGCCTGCGCAACACTGCTCTCCTTGTCCACCGTGTTTAAGCCCACATTTCCAGTATCCAGCTGCCTCGTCGAAACCAAATTATGTTTGTTCGCCTGAGTAATGGTTTGTTCGACCCTGATACGATTTTTTAGGACTCGTGTTAGGATTCTGATGAACAGCAAGAAACACCCACCCCCTCTCACCTCATGTTCCCAACGTCGTCTAAATTATACCTGTTCTTCCAGTTTAGAGCTTTCTTTGCGGTGACTGTCTTTTGTTTCGCGAGTCCCCTCTCCTTCTCCTTCAAGGCCTTCTCCTTGGCCTTCCTGGCCTTCTTCTCCTTCTTGCGCTGGGCCTTGGCCTCCATTTGTTTTCTGTACCTGACCTCTTCCTCCTTCTCCCATTCACTGAAAAAGAATTGTGGGTCGCTATAGACTTTCCCGCAGTTTCCGTGCTTCGCCTTTTCAGCATCTGTCATGGCCAACTCCACCTCAGCAAAGTCGGGTGGGGGCTTGACATCCTCCGACTTATATCTGGCGTCAAGGCTTGCGGGCACCGACGCCGCTACGAAGAGCTGGTTCTTGGTTTCTTGCTCTTGCTGCTGTAGGTCCTGCTTGGGCTCCAGGAGTTGCGAGAAAGAGCTGTTTGCATCGGCCATGTCTTGCTGCAGCTTTGGAATATCGTCAAGGAGCTAGAGGAGGGAAGGTCAGGTTAGAGAAATAAATTAATCTCCCTACCTTCAACCCTCGCCATCAACAGCTCCCAATTGCCCGTTCCCCTCTCATAAATAAAACAAATAGAATAAATAAATACCCGCCCCGCTCAACCCCCCCACACACAAATACGCCCCGCTTCTCACCTTCCTCGTTCTCTTTGTACAGCTTTCAACCCTCTTGTGCGTCGTGTCAGCCAATTCTTTCAAGTCAGAGAGCATTTCGGTCGCATAAGAAGCCAAATATCCCAATTGTGTCATTGTCCCCGTCATCCTGCTCGCTTTTGTGTTAGTCACGAAAAAAGAAGATCCTTTCGCCGGGCTTGCTAGCTACTCAGCACCCCCCCCATTCCCCCTGATGTCACCATGATTATCGCAGCAGTCCCGACCTAACTGGGATGTATAGTTCTTCCATGACCGTTCAACCGATTCTCCAAGCCCGCCATAATCTCCCCACAAATATCAAAACCCTCAGGCAGGAACCCGGACCTCACTCACCCTGCCAAGTTAACATTTGCCAGCACCTCGTTGTCATTGCTGCCTTGATAGAGGCTAGGCTCAGCATAATCTAAGGAGTGATTGACGACACGCTTTGTGAGCGGCATCGTCGCTTTATTTTGAGGTTTGTTTCAGACCTCCAAATATTCAGGTGCTTTTATTTGGGCCTTTTCCCTTTTTCGTTTTCCACTTGTCCAATTTTAGGGCTTTAAAGCTGATCCACTCAAAAGATATATGGGTCGCAGAAGCAGCGTTTCAGGGAATACCCCCAAGGTACGCCATATCATACCGGCTTCAGGAATAGAGTGTTACTGAGCCAAAACTCCACTAACTGTTCGCGGCTTCCTGACCCACTCCAACCACCATATCCCGCGTCCTTTCTCCCTCGCACAGCTTCAACGTCGATTGGAGGTTCGTAAGATATTCGACCAGATCGACCGTGATGGTTCAGGAACGGTGACGATACAGGAGTTTGAGGAAGGTGAGATGGTTATTTCAGCGGGCAAGAGAGCGTTAACACAGATTGGAAATCGCTAACAAGTTCTCAACCTCCCTTCAAAAACTACCCCTAGCGATGGAGTTATATCCCAACCTTTCTAGTTTCTTCGCTTCAAAGATACCATCAACGTCATCACTATTTAAAGGTGAGACGACCCTCCTTTCCCCTTCTCTTCTCCTCCCCCCCCTCTCAACCCCAGCCTCAACCCCCTCCACCTTCCACAGAACTCGACACCGACGGCAACGGTGAGGTCAGCTGGAATGAGTTCTTGCAGTTCCTCCAGAAGGTCGAGTCCAACCCCGACGTCAATGTTTCTGCGAGCGACTTTGACAAGTTCTTTGCGGAATCTGTCAAGATCGCAGACGAGGAACTTGCAGACGAAAGCCTTGTCCAGGATGTCGTCATGGAGGTAACATTTTTCAACAGCCAAATTTACGTGGCGTACATGTCGGCAAACGACACGCGGGTGGCGCTTGAGCCCGACAACAAGCTCTTGGTGAACATCGATACTGACGCTGCTGAGGCGGCTAAGGAACATGTCAGGGACAGAAATCTGGACGAGCTGTGGATACCGGAAATCGAGAAGGAGGTCTACAAGGGGATTCTGTACGCCTGCGAAAAGTCGATCGACACTATGACTGAAGCAAAGAAAGAAATTTCAGAGAAGCTGCTTACCAAGGGCAAGAGCCTCGTGAAGGACGAGAATTTGTTCCACAAGAGGGTCGACGAGTTCTGGAAGAAAAAACACGACGACGAGGAGGTAAGACATTTCGCCTTTTTGCACCGTGGTTTTGCTTTGGCCTTGTTTTAACCTCTTCTTCACAGATGCAGAAGGTGGCGGCTGTTCTGGACAGTCACAAAGACCTGGAGGACCTTGACAAAACCGGCTTCGAGGGAGAAGCTGAGGTGGAGGCGTTTTTGAAGAACAGGATGCCGCTGAACTTCAATGAGCTCAATGCAGAACTGTCGACTTTGAAGACCGAGTTGGAGGATTTCAAAGCCAAGGAGGAGGCGAATAAGAAGAGGGAGGAGGAGGTGAGGAGGTGAAGAAGAAGTTGTAACCTCTGTGGTGTGGCGAGGAAGAAGGTAATTCTGTTGTGTGGCGCTTGATTTTTTATTTAACAACAACAACAAAACACAACTTCGCGCAGGAACAAAAGGCGCAAGCCGATCGTGACGCCAACAGCGGGCGAAGGTCGAGTGTCGCATTCGCGCCCGATTTAAAGTCAGAGGATGGAGGGCCTTCTTTTGCGAGCGTGGACGCAGATGGGGATGGAAAGGTCTCACGGGACGAGTGGAGAATGTGGGCAGATGGCGAAATCGCTTTCTTGGAGCAGTCCAACAAGGAAAAGGTGAGATATCATGAAACAACGTATTGCGTACTTACTTATTAGCAAACTAATCCCGACTCGAACTCGCACAGGTGGAAATCATGGCGGAGAACAAACGCCTCAGGTCAGCGCTCATGAAGCCAAGCGCTGCCAAGCAAGAGGAAATGTTAATGAGACAGGACATCGAAATGGCAGAGTTCAACGACGCCCTGGTGGAAGTTAAGCTGCAGCAGGACCAAATCGAGGCGGAACTTGCTGTGGCAATCACATCTTAATAAAAGAAAGGGAAGACATTCTTTTTGTGATCAAATCGATTCAGTCTTCTTTCTGCCCTCTCAACTTTTACAATTACTCAACATAGAACTTGAGAGCAACGTTGAGCATCGGCCCAAGTCTCACTGTGATGGCGTTGCCTTGCTTCTCCATTGATCTCTTGGCATCGATGCCCCTACTCTTCTCAAAAACTTCAAGCATGCTCATGAAGTCCTTGAAATTCCTGCGGTCCTGAGGGGTGGCGACGTTCTGTAACCACTCCCCAACGCTCCCAGAGCGCACCGCCCAATTCTCCGTGCTGTAACCTTTCCAACCATCGTCGTCATCGTCATCATCGAAGACGACCTCACCGTCGGTGATGACATCCTTCAATTTCTCGTACATTATTTTATTCCTCTGCCTGCCCTTGAGATTGTCCACAAGCCACCTGATCTCGTCACGATCGAATTTGTTCTTCTTGCTGGCTCCCATCCTACGAGGAATGAGCGAAGAAAAAGGAAGCGGGCGAGCACGGCAAGTTAGACGTCCTGGACCCTTTTCTCGTTCACCTCATTGTCTTTCTCTCTCACCTTGTGTGAAGTATGCTTTTGAACTCATCCTTGCTGATGCTTCCGGTATTGTCGTCAGCCTTGCGACACGCTGTTGTGAGGACTCGGAGTTTCTGCGCCACGTGTGGTACACACACACACACGTTAGTATTAGTAACGACTTCCGAATGTCTTAGCAAATTGTTTACTCACCTTTCCACCATTGCTCAACAACTTCTCCCTAATCGACTTCCTAATGTCATCGAGCAACACGTCAGGCCCATCCCTCTCCCTCGATGTCCTAGCACCGCCATCAGAAAAGTCATCGGTCAGATCGCTGCGGACAGTATTCCTTCCTCCTTCATTAGAGCTGTCCCAGTTGCTGGAGTCTTCCATAGACCTTCTCTTGCCCTTGGAAGAACGCGTAGTCTTAGACTTGGAACGGCTCTTGGAGCGAGTATTGCGACGAGACTCGTCGCTCTCATCATCACTCCAGTTGTTGTTACGGCGGGGCATATTGCTCTTTTTGGATTAACTTTCCTGCGGAAGGTGGAGGACGATGATGGGAGTTTTAATTTCGGGGAATTAGAGTGTGCAGGGCTTGGAGTGACGTAAACTTCTGTGACGTAGCCTAAAGAGGAGATCAAACCGAGCAGCGCAGGGATTTAGGCCTCGCAGCGCACCATATGATGCTGGCAGACTTACATGAATTTGTCCAAACAACTCTTTTTTTCCCATGTCTTTGGCAATAGGGTAAAGAATTAAAAGGAATCTGCCGAATAATTTTGCTTGGGCCCACTTTTGCTATAGAATTGCTGCTGCCGATCAATCCCATCAACGTGACATTTTGTCAGATAAGGGACCTTCTTTTTTGGATAGTCCGACAAAGTTCTAAAATGAAATAAGTTCCCACTGGTTCCCTTGTATACGTCTTGATCATGTTCGCATTGTGAGAAGCGAGCGCCCCCTCACTTAATAGCCCCACACCAGTCATTTTCACTCGTCTTCTCGCACGCACTTGATCTCGCACACATTTGTTCCCACACTCCCTCCCTCCCGCAACCTAACACACTTCTGACAACAAACAAAAAATTGCAGAAGAAAGTGACGAAAGAAGAGAAATAAACAATCGCGTCAACGGTACGTTGATGGCTAATTCCCTGGGCCCAACTAACGCGACCCCTGGCTACTCAAAGGTCCACACAACTGCAAACGACCACAAGGACATCGATATTGAGGCGGGTGTAGGAGCCCCCCTTGTGTACGACGAGAAACCAAAAAATGTCACCACTTCCCGCTTGCTGACCTTGGCCAAACCGGAATGGGGCGTGATGTCGGTCGGCTTCTTCTTTCTAGTGATCACGCAGGTCGCCACGATGGCGATCCCTTGGTACTTTGGCAGGCTCATTGACATAATATCTGATGGGGAAAAGACGGTGGAGGAGAATCGGGAGGAGATGAGGCAGATTGTGATTCAATTACTCCTTATAATGGTAACCGCTTCTTTTTTCCTCTTTTTCAGGGGCTTCATCTTCAACGGCGCCGGCGAGCGCGTGGTTGCGCGACTGCGTATTCGCCTCTTCAAGGCCATCCTTCAGCAAGAGATCGCCTTCTTCGACAAGAACAAGACTGGCGAGCTTCTCTCACGCCTTTCCAGCGATACGAGCAAGCTCCAGGACGCCGCCACCGCCTCGGTCTCCATGTTTTTTCGCACCTGCATTTCCGTCGTGATTTCGATCATTCTCATGTTCGTCACTTCCGCAAAGTTGACAGGTGTGATGCTCGTGGTTGTACCGCTCCTGATTCTCTTCGCTGTTACATACGGTCGCTTCGTCAAGAGAATCTCCAAGCGCTATACGGATGCCCTCGCTAAGGCAGCCGACGTCGCGAATGAGTCAATTTCCAACATTCGCACAACTCGCGCTTTTGCGGCAGAGGACGTGGAGGTGGGAAGGTACGCAAAGCTCATCGGCGACCCTGACGACAAGACAGACAACTACTGGTGCTGGATGCCCAGTAGAGAGTCAAGCTACAGCCTGGGCATCAAGAAGGCCATGGGCCACGGCGGCTTCATTGGCGTAGTGGGCGGCTTGGGGCAGGTGACCCTCGTGGGTCTGCTGTGGTACGGAGGCGAGCTCGTGCTGAGCGATGAGATGACGGCCGGCAGGCTCATTACTTTCATGATGTACGCTCTCCAGACTGGGGCGTCCTTGGCCGTATTCGCCGGTCTCTTCTCTTCCTTCATGGACGCGATGGGCGCCTCGTCTAGGACCTTTGAGATCATCGATCGCGAGCCGGAGCTCAAACTGCGGGGGGGGAAGCCCGTCGATCAGCTGCAGGGTGAAATCAAGTTCGACAATGTCAGCTTCCACTACCCCTCTAGGAAGGACATTACGGTCTTGGATGAGTTCCAGCTCGACATCGCCAAGAACAGCACTGTCGCCCTTGTGGGCCAGAGTGGGGGGGGCAAGTCCACCGTCATCTCTCTCCTCGAACGCTTCTACGATGTGTCCAGTGGCACTATCTCCATCGACGGCATGGACTTGCGTGATCTCGACCCCTCCCTGATGAGGCTAAATTTTGGCCTTGTCTCGCAGGAGCCCGTGCTCTTCGGCGTATCCATTCTTGACAACATATCCTACGGCTGGGCGGCGAAACACCACAACGACCCGGAGAGGCTTACCGAGACCCCTCCGAGGGAGAGGATAATAGAAGTTGCGAAGATGGCGAACGCGCACTCCTTCATCGAAACTTTTCCGGAGGGCTACGACACTCTCGTCGGAGAGCGCGGGATCAAGCTGAGCGGCGGCCAGAAGCAGCGCATCGCCATCGCCAGAGCGTTGCTAGTCAACCCGTCAATTTTGCTCCTCGACGAGGCCACCTCTGCCCTCGACGCTCAAAGCGAGGAGGTCGTTCAGGAGGCAATCGACCGCGTCATGGAGGGCAGGACCGTCGTTATTGTGGCGCACAGACTCAGCACGATACAGGCCGCAGACGTAATTGTCATGATGAAGGACCACAGAATCGTTGACAAAGGCTCGCACACGGAGCTGATGAAACGGTGCTCCGAGTACCAGGAGCTGGTCTCAAAGCAGCTCAGTAAGCAAGCGGCTGCCTTCACATGAATAAAAATCTCTTCTTTCTTCTTGGAATGATTTCCTATTTTATATATGATTAATTTCTCATAAGCCTTGCCATGCTTCCGTCACTTCCACTCATCTCTTTCCAACAGCTTATCCAAAACTAAGTTGCACCTCGCCGCACTTTCCCCAGTGCTTGGATAGTCTCTCGTCCCCTGAATAAGATCCTTAACGACATCTTCAAGTAACGGGGCGTGAACGTGCTCTTGTACTCCGCCAGCGCTCTCAAATTCTAGCTCCTCTTCTTCACCACCAACCGAACAAAACACCGGCAAATCATCACTGAATGTCACGAACTTGATCAGGCCTTCGGTGCCGGTGATCGTGACTTCGTCCAAGTTTACGCCTGCGGCGAAGTTGAATTCGCAAACGCCGGGCAGTTTGTATTGTCTCCCGTCCCGGTCCATGTCATGGCTCCAGCTTCCGACAACCACGTCTTCGACGTCGTCTTTCTCCCCAGGACTCGTGTCGCAGGCTCGGACGCTCACCCCAGAGCAGTTTGAGATCGTTCCAAGCAGATGGTCCAAGAGGTCGAAGATGTGACTTCCTAAATCCATGATCAAGCCACCCCCAGAAGTCGCCTTGTCGAAATGCCAATGACCTTTCTTCTCTGCAGGCATAAGGTGGCGCTTTTGAAGTAGCTTTACCGAGACACTAGTTATCACGCCAAGGCGTCTCAAATTAGACTCCACAACTTGAAATTTGGGCAGACGCCGGCGATAATATGCAACCCAAAGCCTGACGTCCTCGTCACTAGAGTTTACCTTGTCCACCAATTGACGGCATTCATTGTAGTCTCTCGCCAGCGGTTTCTCACAAATAGCAATTAATGCCTGCGTCTAAAGCGGAGAGGCAAATCGGCGAGTGCATGGATACCGGCGTTGCAACGTACAAACATACCTTGGACCCGGCATCCTTTAGTTCCTTCAAACGTCTCTGTACTCAGAAAATAGCTTGGCATCCTCCAGGCCATCATGTCTGTCCCTGAAGGTCTTCAACTCAATCTGGTTTCGTCTGCACAACGAAACCACCTGGCAATCGGGGTGCTTTGCGATTGCAGCAAGGGACTTTACTTCGCAGACACTGCCGCAGCCTACAACCCCCCACTTAACCACGTTGTTGGACACTGGTGACCGGGTAAGAAAAACCAAAATAGTAAAGCTGTTGACAAGTTTACTTGGCTGGCGCTCGGCGCAGCCCACCGCCAAAATAAGTTAAAGCTGTACTGTTGACAAGTTTTTTGTACGCCGGGTTTCTTTCACTTACTTGCGAAAACGCGCGAAGGATTTGCCAGGAGGGCGCAGAAATGCGATGAAACACGCGTATGAAAAAATGGCTTTAATTCGTTATTCTAACCATTCCAAGGAGCATTATCTTTTTGGCCAAAACAAAAAGGAGAGGGATGGGGGAGGAAGGTTGGGCGAGAAGTAGCGTGTCCATGATCATGCCCAGCCAGAACAGCGACCGGAAGAATGTTTCACGACGCTGAAGACCATCCGTACTACTATCGGGAGAAGGATGGGAAATGTCAATACGATGCGTCTAGCAGATTTTAACATTAATGACCCTGACAAGGCAAGATTTTCATTACAACTTGATGCTTCCACGCCTCTTTATCTCTCGCATCATCTCGTCGACGTCGATGACCTCTCCAGTATCGCCATCAGGAAATACCTGCGACATCTTCCTCCCGGACGAGCTCAAGCTCTTAGATGAAAACCTCCTACGCTCCCTCCCTCCCCCCCCCTCCCCTTCTCCCCCCCCTAACCCCCCCCACCCTCCTCTTCCTCCTCCTGAATTTCCAATTATCTCCAGACCCGCTGTGGCTTCGCCAGCAAAGATTGCCCCTAACAAGCTTCTCCGCCTTTCACCACCTACACTTCTCTTGCGCGTGTTTGTCTTGAACTTATCCTCACTCCTTTTCTCCTCCTCGCTATCATTCTCTAACATTTTCTTCTCCTTGCGCATCTGCCTCATACTCATCTTAGGTTTGTACTTAGCGGGCACTATCTCTCTCCACTCGTCTGTAAACCAATCAGGGCGCTCATCCTCCCACCTATACCAGCCGAACTGCAACCACTGCGCGACCTTGTCCTCGATGTCAATCCAGTGTGACTTGTTGGTGCCGAAAATTAAGGACCGAGTATACTCATCGCCGTGAAGGAATGTTCTCATTGTCATGTGTTTCCCTGTCTCAACGCTGAAGAATGTGTGCCGATATTTCTTGCTCATCAACAGCAAAAACAAGGCGGCCAAAAGGACCAAGCCTGCTCCCAAGAGCAGGGTAAAATTAGACAAAGTCTTCACGACACTGTCGTTTAAGGCCCCACCCATGTCGACGAAAGCAAGCAGCAACCCCAAACCGATCAAGGGGGTGAACAGATTAATCGAGTAATAGAGGCCACCCAACTCAAAGGGATGCCGGAACTGCACGCAACCGGTGAAATCGACGATGAGCTTCACCATCATTCTAAGGAAAATAAAAAGAGTCTTGCTACCGATGTTGTCCTCCATCGGAAGCCAGCAATTCATATCCCTCCTCGCAAGTTTGTAGCACAAGAAAAGGAACATGTCCGCAGCCATGTAGACGACCAGGTACAACGAACCGAGGTACCCTAGTAACGCCACGAATATGGACTTGATGAGCACTTGGACGGCGGACAGGTTGATCAACGTGAAGAAGAGCAGCGCCCTTTTGGTAGGAAAGTCAGGCACGTAGCCGTAAAACTCAGGGTTGAACGCTCGCTTCTTGGGGTCGGTATCAAAGTCGTAGCTCAGTGTGGCTGACACAAACCCTGCCGTCAGAACACTTATCAAAAGTGAGAAGAGAGCTGTAGAGGAGATTTGGTCGCCGCTTTGTAGTGTTTTTATCATTGCACTGGTTTGGATCAAGATACTCGGTATGCTCTCCGCAAACAATTCCACGCATTTGCTGATCGCAAGCTCCATCATAGGGTCGAACTGCGCGCCTTTTTCCTGCTCGGCGCCCATTGCGACCTTATATGCATCCCAAGGCGCTTTCATCCCAATGAGGACAATCACGGTCTCTTTCATAATCCGCAACGGCCCGTGGTTAGAGTGCTGGTAGAAGACCGCCAGCAAAAGCAATATCAGAGAGAATGTCAAGCTGAAGATGGACAAGTTTCTGAAAACATGCATCGCCTCACCGCCGTCAGAAAAGAGCTTCAGCACCATTATGTCTGTAACAAGGTCGGTGATACTAAGCACCGCTCCCAAGGTGACCCGCCACAACAAGCCCCACGCTGCCGTCTTCACAATGCCCTTACTTATTACAACGGTCATGGGCTCGAACCATTCATACTTCTCCGACAGTTCCTTCACGGCCTGGTTCTGATTCTTCCACACATCGACCCCCGCATCGACCAACTTCTTGGACTTCAACGACGCAATCAAATTCTTTCCAATCTGGATCGCCTCCTTCTCCTCGAGGCAATCCATCTTGGTTGCGATAACCCTGTTCAAGCTCAGATTACCTCTGCAAGAGGATCTCAGCATCACTGGAAACCAGCTATGCACCAGGCTCAGCTCCCTCAAAGTTCTGCTCCTATCAACGACCTCTGCCAGTCTCTCCAATCTTTTCTTCGGTGAGCTGGCCTTCCACAGTATATCATAACCAATCCCCACGCCATCTTCCGCCTTGCAGGCTTCCAGCGGGACAAGGCGTTGAAAATATACCGACACATCAGCGATGTATTCTAGATGCCTCTCGACAAATGCACGCGTGGCCCTGAACGAGACGCTCATTCCCAGCTCGAATTGCACCGCGCAATCGATTACCGTCTTTTTGGGGCCAATTCTTCTCAAGCGCAAGTACATTTTCTCTTGCGCTTCGACGGCGAGAAATTTCCCGTCAAATACCGACCCGATGCGCCGCAGAAGAGACTGTCTGCCCTCGCTCTCCACGTCTTTTTCCACAGGAGTCATCGAGACTATCGTCGTGTCCTGGTTAAGCCTGCAACAACGTAGCTTACTAGTGCATTCACGGTCTCTGTGTCCTGCAGCTGTGCTGCTGTCAATTTTCAGGCGACGATTTACCATTCGTACTTTATCTCCTCTTCCGTCTCTGCCTCCAGGGGGACCATCTTTGCAGCTCCTCTCATTGTCACCAGTCAACTCCATGTTTGCTCTGCTGCAAAAATCCCAAAAGAAAGCGACGACCTCTTCAAGCTCCGCGTTACACGAGACCGTTGTCTGCCCCCATCCTAAGCCCCCAAACATGTCCGCATACACCTTGCCATCAGCTAACCCGTACACTCGCTTTGGCCGCTCGCAGCCTGCCTTGTCCTTGAACATCGTCTCGAATTCGTTCAAATATTCCTCTCCCTTTTCGACGTCAATCGGTTCCTCCGCTATCATCGTGACAATTTTCGCCCTGCGACGAGCATCAATTTCAACACTTTTGTCGAATTTTACCCTCATCCGACTTACATAAGCAAGGGCGTCGACAATTTTTGAAGCGCTGTGCGACGCCAATTTGGGAATTGATCCCCTTAAGTCCACCATTTGGCAGTACATGACCTTGGTCTGAGGAAAACCTTCCACGTCAGGCAGCCGCTCGTATTTCCAGAACGATTTGGCGCTAGCACGAACGTATTTCCCTCTCTGGCCTCCGACAGAGCCAATGGGAAATTCGACATCGTCTGTATCCTCAAAACCAACAATCATCGTTTTCTCGTCCAATCTTGTGTTTTTGATGAGTTAGAATTGAATTGAATTGAATTTTGCCTGTTACAGTTGTCGTTTCTGTCCTTACCTCTTCCACACGCATTTTGTCAAAAATTCGCGCGGCGATATTCCGTTCCCAAAATCTATAACGAGATGGAAAATATCACAGTGGTTATTTACCTTTACTAACTTTCGGTCTAGGCCGCCAAAGTCGAAATGTTCCTTGTACCGTCCTCTAGCATCCCTAGCGAGCTCGTTGGCCGCGCAATATTCAAGAGGCGCGTCAAGTATACAGACCGCGCGTCCAACAATGTGAGACGCTCCCTCAGCAAAGACCCAATCCATTGCAACGAACGGATCAGGTGATCGTAGACTTTTCCATCTTCCCATCAGGTCACTCTCAAACTTCTCCTGCGCTCTTTTTAGCAGGCCATTTTCCTCCTCGCTGTATACCTCATTTTCCCAATTGTCCTTTAGATACGTGGCGCGATCCATAACCAGCGCCCTGTCCATCTTCTCGTCCTGCCTAAACTCCTCACATGCTGTGTGCAAGATTGTCAGACCTGAAGCGATTTTTCGATCAGCTAACCATGATGGGATGTGACCTCCGGCATTTATATTCGACACTATGGTCACGTGGCACTGTTCCACATTAGATGGCACATTTTCTATTTGCCACAAACCTCTCGTGAACGCTCTTGTCTTCTTCTTATTCACACCATAATTAACGACGAGGTCCTCTTCGACTGACTCGAAGGCTATGATGACCTTCCCTTCCTCCGACTTCCAAATATGCCGGTACACAAATTCCCTATTGTCAAACGTCAAAGGCATCCTCTTAATCGTCGCCAACGTAGCCTCGTTCACTCTATCGAAATTCCCGCCCCTTAGCCTGATTCTGGCCGGGTGCCCTTCCTCCCTGCTCATGCGCATGGAATTATTACTGCACACGTCCATGACCCACGCGGCCATTTCTTCAGCGGAGCAGTCAATGACACACTTCCCTCTAGCCATCGCAATAGTCCTCGTCCCAAACCCTCCGCTAGATTTGATGTACTTCAAGGACATCTCAACGTTTGGAGATGGCGACTTCAGAAGAGTCCAACCTTCGTCCCCCCCGCCCTTGAAAAGTTCCAGGCATCTCTGAAACATTTCCGCCTGGTCCTGTTGAAGTGGCACGCCCTGCATGGACAGCATCGTCTTGGCGAGAGCGGCCACGCGCTCACGATCCACTTTCCTTCCGTTGCGCTTGTACTGTTCCTGCACTTCGTTTGCCCACGCCAATTGTGACTTGGTCAGAAAGTCAAGCAGGTTCTTCGGCATCCTCGCAATCTTCAAATCTGCGTTCTGCAACTAAGTCCATTCGCAAGTGTTGTCTGTAAGCTCCTTGAAAATATAGGTTCCTATTGAATCCGCCTTGATGAACTTTTCGTTCATGAAATTTTGGGGCCGAAATTCGCCCGCATACGCATCAAAGGGGTGAATGACGATAATGTACGTTTTCTTCCCCGTAAATTCGTCCACTCGCATGTCCCAGGTGATCCAGGTCTCGAATAGGCGGTCCTGAAAGCCCCCGGGAAGACTTAGGAAGACGTGTTAGTGGACGAACTTTAAAAATGTCTCTTCGTCACAATGCCTTTTGCAGTTTCCTCACCCAAAACTTTTTACGTAGTACAAAGACCTGGTGCCATCGAGGTTCTCAAAGACTTCTAAAACAGCCGTGCCCTTGTTGAACGCCTTCTTGGCGTAGGTGTTGAGCAGCCAGAGGTCGGCGAAGATGGAAACGGCGGGAACGTCGCAAATCGCCACGCTCAGACCCCACGGTACCTTGCTTTCCCTATGGAAGAACTTTTCGACCGACTCGTTGACGGTCCCGCCAATTCTCGCGGCCTTAAGTCTCATCGTTTCATAGAAATCCATGTGCCTCTTGATTATAGCTCGCTCGCCGTCTGTCAGGGGAGGAGCAGTGGGAATATTCTTGATGAAGTCCTCCTTCTGGCGCTGATCAATGACGTTCTCCTGCTTGAAGCGCTCGTAGAAGATGTTGGCGATCCTGGAGTACAAGTCCTCCGCATTTTCCGAGGTGGTGATAACTTTCTTCGCCATTGTAGCCAGACCCGCGTTTGTGTTCGTGGGCCTGCTGAAGGAGTTCGCGGTGTTTTCGAAGAGGGCACTTTGCCCCTTAAGGGCGATTTCAGACGTGAACGCAAACGAAGTCTGCCCGAGGGGCAGTGGGCGCAGCAGAATCACTCCGTTGTCGAGGATAAGTCGAAGACTGGAATTGGCAGGTAAGGCCGAAATAGAATCCTCGTCGAGATCAGTCTCCTCGACTGAAGAGACTTTGATCATCACCTCCCCATCATCCAACTCTTCGTTTTCCCTGACGATTGTCAGTCTGAGAATCATCTCACACGTCCTGACTTGATCAACCCCAAAACTCCAATAAACTATGACCGTCTCCTCCCCGTCCCTCTTGACAACATCCTGTCTCATATCAAAGGAATTGCGAGCGACGTTCTTTCCCACCAAGCTATTGAGAACATTGTCGAGGCTCTCGTGGATTTTGACGACCAGAGTTTTGATGGTCACGTCATGAATTAAGATGTCAGAGGAGGGGTTTGCTCGTGTGAGGGCTTTGGAAATTATTATGGCGGTGGATGACCGCGACCGCGACCGTGTTGGGTCGTCCCTCTCCTGCAGCAACCTTTTAAGTTGAACCTCGAGGGCATCTCTCTTTGAGCGTTCGATGTCAAGTTGCTGTTGTAGGCTGCGAAACTTCTCTCCCTCGATCTGATCCATTGCTCGGCTGCTCGGGGGTTGGGTTTAGTTCGAGCTTAGGGCGAGTGTGTCTACCGAATCAGCAGGTAATCTCTCACAACACGCAACGGGCTTTCAAGATTTCCTGTCACAGCGGAACGTATATATTATTTTGTAAAAATTAACCAACGATATTTTTTGCCCGTTCACTGCTGCTGCTGCTGCTTCTCTGCTCTGCTTTCGCTTTGCCTGGAGGCCGAAACAATACTGAAATTAATAATATTCAAGAAAATGGTTCATCTGCCAATGAATTTTGCCTTGCAGACGGTGCCAACTGTAGGGCGCCTATTGCGGGCCACGCCCCACTCAACTTACCAACTGTTTGCCCCCAATGCAGGCTTGACACTTCCACTAAACAGGGTCATTAAAGCCGAGTCATGGCCCCTTTCTAGGCACTATTCTGCGGCTACGAAAAAGAGCAAACGACGACTATCAGTCATGCAACCAACTGCGGCGGGTATGAAAACAACGTGGTTCATGGGTTTGATGCAGAAGGTGAGCTTCCTTGGTTTTGCTGACGCATCCCTTCACCTCCTCCTCACCCTCTCCCAAATTCAAAAAGGTCTCTGCGTCGCGAATCTTTTCGGAAAGGAAGAAGATCGAGCTCTACCCCCCCTTCTTCATGATGAGAATTACAGTGCTAGAGCTGCGCAATCAGTGGCGCAACGTCAAGATCAAGTTGCCTCTGAATATTTTTTCAAGAAACCCGGGCGGAGTTATGTTTGGAGGTTACCAAGCGGCCTTAGCGGATCCCATTGCGGCTCTGGCCTGCTCGCGGATTTTCCCTGGTTTTTCATGCTGGACTCGCGCAATGACCGTGGACTTCAAACTCGGTGGCAGTACTGATTTGGAGCTCCGGTTCGAGTTCCCCCCAGAGCTCGAGGAGCAGATCAGACGCGATCTGGAGACGAAGGGTCGGTCGACACCGACTTTTGAATATGGTTACTACTTGAAAGATGGCAGTTTGTGTACATCGATTTCGAATACCGTGGCCATAAGACCGAAAGGCTACATCGGGGCGACAACACCGCCAGCTGCAGAGGAATTTGCGACGCCCTTGTCGATTGAGAGGGTCGAATCATTGGTGAGAGAACGCGTCCTAAAAGAGCTAGCGACGCACAAGAGCGAGAGAGACCTCGAGCAATTGTGGGGCAACATGGGAGGGGGCAATGGAATGGATAGAGAGATGTTCGGAAACGTGCTCGAGGATTTGGGAATGGCGGAGAAGTTCAAGAACGAAGAGATTGACCTTTTGTTCAATGCCCTTGATCGAGACGGAAGTGGCAAGATATCTCTTGATGAAGTGGAGGATTTCGTGCAAATGAAGAGAAAAGGCGAGGCAAGCAAGTAAGGCAAGCATCAAAAATTTTTCGACCTAAAAAAGCAAAAGAATCACCCTTACGTTTGGACCTTGGCGGCTGTAAGCCCCCCTTCAAAGTTGACTCCGTTCACATCAAGCCCTCGGGCAATGCGAAAAAACCCAGATTCGCCGAAGTTTTCGCCCCAGCTATTTTTGACAACCCAAAACGAGCCCTCTTCTTCGTTCTCTCCCCAGCCCATAAGCGAAACGGCATGCAACCCTGCGTAGTCCCCGTCGACATGTTTATAAACGCCACTCTCGTACAGGAAGAAATCGGCAAACACTTCAAATACCGCGGAAATTGAGCCGTTCTCGAGAATTTCACTCTGGATCTTGTCTTCGTCTGAACTGATGTATTGCGCCCAGGAAGTGGTGTAGTACTTTTTGTCATCAGCAGACAAATCATCAGCGCAACCGTCACTAACGCAAAAGCCGTCAGTAGCATCAAAGGGGATGCATGAATTGGTTCTGATTCCCTCATCATTTATATAATCAAAACCATCCTCAGTGAAACCACCGTTGCAACCCTTGCTCTCTCTGGACACGCAGTCCAGAAGATCTTGTGGCGACAACACCACATTCACACCGGCTTGGCAAAATCGGTCGCTTGTCACCGCGGCGACGCTGAGGGCCCAGCAACCTCCGCAAGAACCTTGGTCGAAAATAGTGGTGGGGGAGTCGCACTTAGGGAAAACTTCTTTAACATCGTAGTCGGTTGGAATATTGTCAGAAAAGATGGTAGTCACGGCGGTGTCGTTCCTACGAACAAAAGGGTGCTGGGTTAAGAGGGTGTCAGCATACTTATCGTAGAATTTGGTTGAGGAATGGGCGGTGAATTTGGCGTCTGAACTCAGAATTGAATTGCGAATTGATGTCACGTTTAGTTCAGCAGCAACTGTCAGGAACGGCAACGCGAGGAGATATTTCATGCTGCTTCGGGTAGGTAGGGATAGGTTGTGTATGAGTTAGTATGGCTGAAAAGGCGGGAGGTGCAGGGGCGACCTATAGAGAGCCATAATATAAAGAAAGTGAGAAGGGATACTTTCCCCAAATAATCCAAGCCAAGAATATCCTCCTGAATAGAACGCACAAATACAAATCTCTCCCAAAACTCTCCCAAAAGAGATTTTTTCCTGATTTCTGTGATATTTCAAACCTACTCTTGCTGATGTCTAGAGACAGCAACATCAAGCTGTACGCCGCTGGCTCGGCCGCACTTATCACATCCTTTATCTCCTTTAAAATCCTTCGCTTCGCCCTAAGTAAGAGGCAATCTGAGCCTCGAGATTTCATGGCCGCGGTGAAGAAGCTGGAGGGTGTTGAGGACCAGAACGTTAGAACGACGTTCAGCAAAGCAAGGTACCAGAAAGCTGTGAAGAAGAATGGAGACAAGGAGTTCGACGTTGTGTTCGTTGGCGGCGGCCTAGGGTGCTTGGCTTGTGCTGCTGCGCTGGCCCGCACAGGGAAAAGGTGCCTCATGCTGGAGCAGGGTGACCAGCTTGGCGGGGGCGCACACATTTTCTCCGTTCCCGGTGGGTTCGAGTTTGAGACAGGGGTGCACTACTTAGGTAACGACGTGAAGATGGCGAAGCTGCTGGACTTTTTATCTTGTGGCAGGTTGGAGCTCGAGAGCATCGGCACTCCTATTCCGGACACCGTTTTTCAAGCTGGTTCTGATCGAATGGGCATGGCCGACGGTCAGCCTGCCAAGGGTGCTTCCAGCACCTCCAAAATGTACGACCAAATCGTCATCAACGGCGAGTCGTTCCCCTTTGTCGCTGGGAAAGAGAATCTGCGAACCATGCTCAAGGCTCGCTTCCCCTCCAAAACAGACCACATCAAGATCGACACATTTTTCACTGTCCTGGACGACTTTTCGGGCGACAAAGTCCAAGAGCAGGTCACGATGTTCTTCCGCCTAAAGTGTGTCCATGTTTTGCCCATGTGGCTGCGTGACAAGCTACAGCGGTTCCTTACCAAGGACTTCTTGAAGTACGCTCACATGACGTCTGAGGACATGCTCAGGCACTGCGATATTAAGCCAGAGAGCAAGCTCGGAATGGTAATCCTCGGCCAGTACGGAGACGCCGGGATGAGGCCTGACAAGGCGAGCAGTTTGATCCAGTTGGGCGTTATGCTTCATTACATGGAGGGCTCAACTTACCCCAAGGGAGGAAGCGGAGCAATTCCTCGAAAACTCAACAACGTCATCATGGCTGCCGGGGGAAAATCTTTTGTGCATGCACGAGTCACCGAGCTTTTGTTCAATGGCTCGGGTTCGCCCACTTGCATCGGCGTAAGGGTCAACGGCGTCACTGACGTCTTCGCCAAGACAGTCGTGTCCGGCATCGGGGTGGGGAGGACTTACCGCGACCTGGTTGCGACGAGTAGCGACAAGAGGATCAGTACCGCAGCAGCTCAGCCGTTGGAGCGCATTTATAAGTCACCTGATACCTGCGAGAACAGTGTGGCGTTCATCTTTCTCTTTGTGGGCCTGGACGTCAGCGGGCAGCCAGAGGAAGAACGGGATGACCGCAACCACAACACCTGGATCTATCCCGACTTTCCCGATAGCAAGCTGGATGGATTCACCAACATGGAACAGCGCGTTTATGGGAAGGATGGCGAGGTTGCCGGTGAACCTTGGTCACGGCCCATGCCTTTTTTCTGCGCTTCAGGGAGCAGCAAGGACTCGACCTACGAGTCAAGGTTCCCTGGAAAGAAAACGATCGTGATTCTTTCCCAGTGCCCTTTCGGATGGGTCAAACAGTGGCAGAACATCCCCAAGGCTCAACGCGAGAAAGACGAGCAGTACCAGAAATTTAAGCAACGGACGGAAGACTACATGATGGAGCATGGTTTCCGCTCAGTGTTTCCCCATTTGGAGAAGTACGTCGTTCACAAGAGCGTTGGCACCCCGCTGAGCACGAACACGTGGCTCGGGACTGACGAGGGGGAGTGTTATGGGCAAGGCTTGACCCGACAGCACTTGCACCTTCCCGATATGATCCCCACTTCAAGCGTCAAGAATTTGTACATGACTGGACAGGACGTGTGCACGCTTGGAGTTTCCGGAGCCATGAGTGCAGGGTACATCACGGCAAACGCGATAGCCGGGTACGGGGCCTGGGAGAATGCCATTTTGCAGTCGGACATTGTGCTCGGTTTGGGGCTGCCGGGCCTCTTCTAGTAGAGTAGACGAAGCTGCTGAGGGAAAATGAAATAAAGATGAGAAGTTTTGTTTGTCAATTAAGTGCAGGCTTCACTGGCGCTTCCTTCTGAAACTGGGTATTCCTCGAATCTCTCGACATTCAGCGAGAATTTTTTCAAGATAATCTTTCCTTCCTTCTTGATTTTCTCGTCCCTAACCTTGAGGATCTTCTCCTGCTGCACCCTGAGCTTTGAGACTGCCCTCTTGTTTTCATTAAATTCGTTGATATACCCTTCAGGCTTGGGTTTCAGAGGTAGCACCCCCGTGCTTATGAGCTCGTCGTCATCGATCGAAGCATCGCCGGAAGAATAAAATATTGGGGGAACCAGCGAGGTAACTGCGCCTTGGCTGTTCAGGACCCAGCCAAGTAACATATTTTGTGGGCCGAGAACGAGGATGACCACGAACTTCCCGCAGACGCGAAATATTAAACCGAAAGGGAAGATGGACAGCAAGATCGATGAGAGTAGCAACATCAGGGTGAGCAGGAAGTTAAGGTTCGGCTCATTTCCGAGGATGACATTTTTCATGAGGCGAACGTAGCAAAGTATCGGATGGAGCGCTGTTTGGATAGGGGACAAAACCGCGCTGACGGGGTCGACAACTGAGCCAAGGACGCCCTTAATCTTAATTGTGGGCCCATCTCCGGGCATGTAGTCCACTTCCATTGCGGCTAGCATGTCGTTGTACTCCTGATTTTCTCTGATTTTCTTGTCGACAAAGTTCTTCCACTCCCTCCACACATCCGAGATTGCGCGCTGCTTTTCTTTCTCGTGGATGGCGTCCAGCGTCGCACCTTCGCCAATACCGATCTCATCGGAACGGTCGTCCCGGTTGAGCAACAGTATCTTCAGCATCTGAAGGTGGGTCCGTGGTCTCTTGAACGGATTCGCGCTGCTCGCAAGGTTTCCATTAAGAACAATTAGTGCAAACGCCAACAGGAACGCGAACGCTGCGGGAATCAAATTCGGTTCGTTCACCGCCGACCAAGAAACGCACAGAATGACGATAGACTGACTTGGACGACGCCAAAGAATCAGGGAGCGCGCCGCAATAAAGAGTAGCGGGAATATTACCGACAGGCTCTTGACCTCGTCCACCATCGCGTATACTGTCTTGATATTGTAAGTGGACCCGACACGCGAACCCTCAACGCAGTACTGAACCATAGCATAGTCCCTCTCATCCCTCACGTGCAAACTGCGCTCGCTATCGTCGAGACCTGCTGTTCCGTTGAAGTAACATTGACATATTCTTATCGTGTCGTAGAGCATTGCGCCTCTCGGCCCTTTCTGACCCCATTCGACTCTCACCCTCACCGCCAGAGTCCCTCGACCCTTCTTTCCTCTCTCCTCCTCCGTGACATAAGTTGTCGAGTCACCGAGTTTCAACTCTAGCGTGTACTCCATCCCCTCCCTCAGTTTTGCGAGCGAAATATAACTCCTGCCGTTGTATGATAAATGGATTCAGCGACGAGTTAGAATGAACAACCAAACAGTACGATCGCTGGTATTTCGGCTCACCTTCCGACTGCGTCGTAATCAAACCCCCCCAAAATGTCACCTCTGTCACTATCAAACACACCAACGTGCACTATTCTACTACTTGAGTAAAGCGGGAAGGTGAAGGCCCTGTTTTCCCACGAGGGCCATATTGGATTGAGGCAATTGTCAACGACGCAGGTTGTGGCGAAAGAGTCATTGACGACGAAGCAGACGAACGCGTCGGTGAGTTTTCCAAGGAACTTTCCGAGGGTTCCACCGTCACGATTTGGGAGGGAGTTGGCGTAGAGGGCTTCGATGTGGAGGAGGCCGGCGGCGGGGGGGAGGGGCTTCACAGGGGTGAAGCGGGCGGAGTGCTCGAGGGCGTTTTTTTGGAGGGACGACTTTGTGAGCCACCTTTGGTCGGAGGATTTGTCGGCGTAGGGTTTCACTTTTAGGAGAACTTCACCGGATTTTGATACGCGACGGGTCGAAGAGGGGGTTATTGCTGAAGCTGTCACCTTCGTCGTTTTCACGATGTTCTTTCTGACCTTGGAGATAGTGTCGGAAACGGCGGAGAACCGTGGACTCTTGAAGGAACTGACGCTGTTATTAACGCTGCTGCCGTCGGCGCTCATGAAATCCGAGTCGGTGTTGACAGAGAATTCGGAACTGTTGGACTTTAACAATTTCTTGTCGAGAGAAACAGCGCGTGCGGGAGACCTGCAATCCGGAACATTCTGTAGCTGTTCTGATACTATATCCGAGGAGTGGTTGTAGTGTCTCTTGAAACCTATCATGACCATCGGAGGTGGCTTGTTGACGTGAAAATCTTCGAAGGGAGTCTTGAGAGGAAACTCCACCCGATCCTTGTCGAACAGGAGAAGCCCGAAGGGCACAAACGCCGTCCCCAAAAGATCGTCGTTCCCTATCCTGTCGAAGTCGAATACTTCGACAATCAGACCTCCCCCCTGCTTCGCCCTCATGACGTCATCCTTCTTCAGCATAACGCTGGACTCAGTGGCCGACGTGAATATAGGATTGCACGAATTCTGCAAATGCTTAGTCCTGTGAAACACCGTCCCGTCGTTTTCGCAGTTGCTCCGAATGACGACGTACGGATCGGGTTTCGAAGGGACAAGGGATCCTGATAAAGAAGTTTTAACATCAGTCAAAGCTAAGCCAGTGCAGCCCACGACGTCGATCTGAATGTCCTCGTCGGTTGTGACGCTGCTCTCAAATTTGTACCACGAAAATTTCGTCAGAAACTCGCTCAGGAGCGCAGAATTTTTACGCCCAAAATCAAACTTGACCTTGGTGCCGTTGCAGGTTAGGGTTAGGCGGTTGCGGCGGGGGGACGATTTCTTCTTCGAGAGGGTGCACACGTTAAGGGAGACCGGAGGCTGAAGAGTTTGTTAAGAGTGTGGTGTGTTGGATGAAAGGTGTGTTGGATGACATTTTAATTGCGCGTTGAAATGAAGACAATTGCTTCATTTACCTGCTTAACCATCCATCTGTGACCTTCCCGCGTAAAAGATCGGTAATCTATTGACAACGTAGGACCAGGAGGATTGCTTAGCGTTATTCGCGCCGTCAACGGTGGGATGCTCACAGTGCGGACCGTGTAGGAGGACCAAAGTGAGGAGGGAGATGGGGATCTGGAGAGTGAAGTGTTCCCTTTCATTGAAGTGTGTGGGGGCGTTTCACGTAGATGTAGATGATACGGTGTTTTAAAAACGACGAGAGCGCTTACTGCGAAATTAGCTCGTTGCGTAGGCTAGAATTTGATCAAAACTCATCAAACCAGTATTTTGGTTGTACTTCTATTTGCTGAAGGATCGACAAAAAATTCGGGTGAGCGCGCGCACAATAAGCCACACAGCGTCGCAACTTTAGTAATTAGTAGATACTGCCTTTGGCATTAATGTTGTCAAAATTATATCCTCCTGCTCCTTTATTCTTGTCCCTCACTTTCACCTTGACCTAACTCTTATCAACGTCAGTCTTTATTTGAACTCGCCAGTACTAGCATCTCAGAATGAGTAGTAGTGGCCAAAAAGGTTCTCCGTCGCCCAAACCTTCCCCTGGTCGTAATGTTACATCTAGAAAAAAGGTGCGTGGGCCGACGGGATGGATTTCGATGGATTGCGATGGATTGTTAGGGTAGATTATCAGATCTGGAAGTTCATTAAGGTTATATCGTGTAGCTAACAGTACAAACGCACGCCATCGCTGCCATACATGCACCGCAATTTCAACAGAAACGTCGAGGAAAGAAGAACAAGTCTTCGCCCCTCGTATCCATGGCTACTCCTCCCCCCGCTGCTGATGCAAGCGTAGAGCCTCTCACTATCCCTTCTCCCATGCCAAATCCCGCCCCCGTCCCTACTGCCATCAGCACTACTGGCGCTACTTCCACCCCTACCACTACCACTTCTACTGTCCCCGACCCTCCCTCCCCCTCCCGTCCCATCCCCTCCTCTGCCCCTGCCTCCCCTTCCCGCCCCCGCATGCCCTCCGCCGAAGTCTTCACCCCCCCCGGCTCCCCCTCCCACACCAAATATATCCCAGAAACCAACTCCCCCCCCTCCCCCACCTCTAAAATCATCTTAGGAATATGCGCCATGGACAAAAAATCAAGGAGCAAGCCCATGGCCGAGATTCTTAGTAGGCTTGATCCTAGTCTGTTTGTCATCAAGATTTTCGGGGACGCGACTATCCTCGAAGCAGCTGTTGAGGTAAGAGCAAAGTGTCTTCGCATACATACATGCATGCATACATACAATACAATACAACCGATGATGTTCCTAATTTCTCACCAAACCACCCCCTCCCCAGGACTGGCCTGTCGTAGACGTGTTGATAGCGTTCTACTCCGCAGGTTTCCCCCTGTCCAAAGCTGAGAATTACGTGACTCTTCGTCGCCCCTTCGTCCTCAACGACCTCGCCATGCAGCGCACCTTGATGGACCGTCGAAAAGTCTACGACCTAATGGAAGCCTCCGGCATCGACGTCCCCCGCCACGTCTACTGCTCCCGCGACGGCTACGTCTCCAAAGGATCAGGTGCCGGTGACGGAAGCAACAAAAATGAACTCGTCGAGTACGACGATCACATCGAGGTCAACGGGGTGGAGATTCACAAGCCGTTCGTGGAGAAGCCTGTGGACGCGGACGACCACAACGTGCACATTTATTATCCGCAGAGCGCGGGGGGAGGAGCGAAGAAGGTAAGTCCTGATATAACGATTGATCTCACGACGATACTTTCGTCTTTCCGTGTCCTAACCCTGTGCGGAACGACGTTGCTTTGCAGCTTTTCCGTAAAATTGGGAACCGCAGCTCTGAATTTCACCCTGATGTCAATGAAGTCCGCCGAGAAGGCTCCTTCATCTACGAGGAGTTCGTAGAAACCCAAGGTACGGACGTTAAAATGTACACCGTGGGACCCGACTACGGTCACGCCGAGGCTAGAAAGTCTCCCGCCGTCGACGGAAAGGTAATGAGAAACGCCGACGGGAAGGAAGTCAGGTTCCCCGTTATCCTCTCGCTCAGGGAGAAGGAGATCGCCAGGCGCATCGTCTTGGTCTTCAAACAGCAGGTGTGCGGCTTCGACCTCCTCCGCGTTCAGGAGGGCGACTCTTTGGTCAGCTACTGCTGCGACGTTAACGGATGGAGTTTCGTCAAGAACTCGAGGAAGTATTACGACGATTGCGCGCAGCTCCTCTGCGAATACATGCTGGCGGCGGTGAAGCCGAGGGCGCTGCAGGGGTTCTCGGCGATTGACCCACTGCTGTCAACTTACGCAACTTGGTCCAGCAGCACTCCGCAGAAGCCCAACTCAGTCGAAAGAGCGAACACGCACCCTGATGCTGGATCAATCACCAACCCCAACTTCTTCGAGGATCCGTCGACCCCAGGAAAGGAGGACTCCGAGATATCCAAGATCCTCACTCCGAAGGCAAACGAACCTCTCACCCTCGAAGAGGGCGCGAAGCCCGTCCGCGAAATCTCCAACGCTCTGAGCCTCGACCCTCCCTCCCGCTGCTCCTCCACCGGCCTGGAGGGCGAGGATGCGCTGGGCTGGAAGGAGTCCAACCAGAACTCATGGACCGGCTCCGGCCCCATCGCGCACCAGGAGGAACTCCGCTGCGTTATCGCCGTCATAAGGCACGGCGACAGAACCCCCAAGCAGAAATTAAAGCTCAAGGTCGATCACCCCCTCTTCCTCGAGTACTACATGAACACTGCGAACGGCTCCAAAAAGGACCTGAAAATCAAGGCGAAGCAGCCCCTCCTGAAATTCCTCAACGCCATAAAGATTATAATTACCGAAAAAGAGCTAGCAAAAGGCTCCAACCTCGACCCTTCCCTCGACTCATTCCGCTCCCTAAAAAAAGAGCTCTACAAACTCCACCACATGCGCGACGTCCTCGAACGTTGGAAGATCTCAGGCCTCAATAGGAAGTTACAAATCAAACCCATAAAGTGGAATGAGGAGACTGACCAGTGTACGAAGCTTATGCTTATTATGAAGTGGGGAGGAAATTTGACGAAATTGGGAGAAAGACAGGCGCTCACTTTGGGCCAGAGGTGAGCAGAAACGCTCGCGAGCTCTTATTTTGTTCCCTTTCATTTTCTAACCCTTTCATATCTTCTCCTTAACCGCCCTTTCCGTCGTCTCTAAAAAATATAGATTTCGCCACGAAATGTACCCCGACCCCTCTGGCGGCGGCATCCTCCGTCTCCATTCCACCTTCCGTCACGATTTGAAAATAAAAACTTCCGACGAAGGTCGTGTCATGAAAACGGCCGCCGCATTCGCCAAAGGTATGCTGGAACTCGAAGGGGAGTTGCCGCCGATTTTGGTCAGTTTGGTGCATAAGGAGAAGGAGAGCGTGCATATGTTGGATCCTAGCGGGAACAAGGAGGTCAAGGTTGCGCTAGAGAGCTGTAAGGAGAAATTGCACAAACAGCTTCAACTGGATTACGATTTTTCGGACGCAAAGGTTGGCGAGTGCAAGATCCTGGAGGAGATGGGTGTCGTTTCGGAGAGTTCGAGTATGTACGAGGCTCTGAGAAGTTTGAGGAATCCGAGGAAGTGCCTCTTCGAAATACACAAGACTATTGGAGAACTTCTTCAACAGCTAGACGATATGCTTGGGATGCAGGGTAGCGGAGCCGAGGAGCAGAACGAAGAAGGCGAAGGTCTAAAAGCTGGAAGGAGGGAGGACGAAGCACTCTCGGGGATCAAGCTTTATAAAGGAGAGACGCTGCTGGAACTTACGGAGAGGTGGAGGCTTCTGTACAATAAGCTTTACGATGACGAGAGTGAGGAGTTCGACTTGACGAAAATTCCGGACGTTCACGATAATGTTAGGTGAGACGCTCTCCGTCGATTCGAGACACGATTTCCCCCCCTCCAAGACTGCTAACATCTAATTTTGCTCCTAGATTCGACATGCTCCACAACCCCCACTTAGGCCTCTCTCAAACCCTCGCCCTGCTCTACTCCCTCGCCAAACTAATGGCCGACTGCGTCGTCCCCCAAGAATACGGCATAACAATAAAAGACAAACGAGAAGTAGGCACCAAAATGTGTAAAGCCCTCATCGAGAAAATCAAATACGATCTCATCATCGCCAAAACGGACAATCAAGTTGATATGAGGTATATGATCGATTTAAGCCATAGCGCTGATCTGGCGATTAATACGTTGGGGAGGAGGATTAGGACTAGATTGTATTTTACGAGTGAAAGCCATTTACACACGCTTTTGAATGTGCTGAGATTCGTACAACATGACAGCGACGATGCGTTCGAGAGTCCGTTGGACAAGAATGCGAGGAAGATGATCAAGGAAACGCCGGAGTTGTGCTACTTGACGCAAATTGTTTTGAGGCTTTTTGAGGACACGAAGAAGGATATCAATGATCCGAAGAGGTTTAGGGTCGAGATTGGATTTTCGCCTGGGGCGACGGCTACACCTTTACACATGTCCGAGAAGAGTAGGGACGGGGACACTACGAGGTTCGACACTGCGCAGCTGCATACGATATCGAAGGAGATGTTAACGTGTGATGAGCTGGAGAATTATTTTATCGAGAGTATCAAAAACGGGTATAGTAAGGAAGAGAGTGACGATGAGAGGGAGAAGAGCAAGAAGGACAAGAAGAAGAAGGAGAGGGCGTCATCAGTGTCGACGACGGTCAGCTCACCGGGGGGGGTGAGCGCGGCGCCGGGCCAGTGGAGTGGGAGGGAGGGGGGAGAGAGTGCTAGTTCGAGCCCGGTGAAGCTGAGCCCGGCAAAGTTGAATTTGACTGAAGAGGGGGCGTTGAATGTAAGCGGGAATTTGAGCCCGAGAGGCTTGGGAGGGCTATTGGGAGTTCCGGGTCTGAAGACGCCGCCAAGGAGCCCGCCCTTAGGGTCGAAGGGGAAGGAGGAGGGGAAGAAGAAGAAGAAGAAGAAGAAGAGGGATGAGAGGGTTAACAAGGTCGTTTGGACGGGGCTGGCGGCGGTCAGTCTGGTGCTGGCGGGGGGTTGCTTTCTGTTGGCAAGGAGTATTAGGCAGCAGAATGTGGGAGGGGGAGGCGGGGGTGGGAGTTTGGGGAGGAAGTTTAGCCGCAGGTAGGCTTCTTTGTAGGGTGGGGGGGGAGAGAGGGATGTGGAGAAAAGAGAGAAAGAGATTGGCGAGAGAATTTGCTTTCTTCTCTCTCATATTTTTTTATATGCTAATTGTCCCTCGCTTTGTTTGTCCTCTCGTATTAACATTCGCTAATCCTGCGGCCCTGAATTTTGATGCTCGTACACGCCTTGACGGTGCTGAACTAGCAAGAGCTAATACTTGTAGCAGGTGCCGGGCTGGATATAAATGTGACGGGGACGGAACTAGTCCTTGTGATCCAGGAACTTATTCGAATGATGACCGCTCACCAGAAATTCAGAATTTGAAAGTTGAATTAACGCGTCGGCGTAGATAATAAACGTCGATTCTTTTTTTAGACAGGATACTTTAGAACAGAAAAAAATGATGAGTATTTTATTTTGCTGTCAAAACATATGCATACAAACCATAACCCCAAAACCTCTCTCAGTTCAAAAGTTGAGCTCAGCGGTGGCATCCTGAAGGGGTCTTGGTCAAGAATGAGAGTACAGCGTGGAAGGTGGCGAGCGATATAAAGTTAGGACTAGAGACGGAGGGAAAGCTCTACTTGCCTGAGTATGAGAAAGCTCAGGCGGAAGCCAAATTCACCGTCGGAGCCATTCGACAGACGGCTCTGAAAGTGACACGATCTCTCACGCTATCCAATAGCGCCTTGGGATTTGATGCAAAGATCATCAAGCCCCCCCCAGGCGTCGGACACGGCCTCGTCATCGAAGACGTTTCTGGCTTGGTCTCTGTCAAACATATCATAAGCTCAAGCCTCAAGTACAAGGACATTGTAGTGAACGGCAAGATCGTTGATAGAGCGCATAGTATTAAAGTCGGGGACATCATCGTCGAGGTTGACGGGGCGCCAGTTGCAGGAGACCTCGACGTGATTGTTCAGGTACACAAGAAGGGAATTTAAGCGATTGGATGTTTTAGACGGCATGTACCTAAAGTAAAGTGTCTTTTGTAAAAATATGAATTCGTCTTCGTTCCCCATCACTTACTCCCCCCTCCTTTGCCCCCTCCCCCATTTCCCTGTTTACCCCGCTTACCCTCCCCTCCCCCCCCTCCCCCCACTCCCAATCCCCCAAAGCTCACTCCCACCAGTCCTTCGGGCGCTCGTACTGACACCGACCGTCCGGATGCGTGTAGAACGGATAGCCGTTGGAGTCGTGGTCGACTTTCCATTCGCTGCCCTTGTCGGGCATGTCCATTTCCACCGTGCTGGCTGATTTCTCCCTCGACCATCCCAATGCCTCCTCGTCCTTCTTGACCACGGCGTTACTAGCCGCGAGTTCTTCTTTCAAGCTCACCACCAGCTTCTTGAGCTTGTCGACTTCCTTCTTGTGCTTCTCCTTCACCTTTTTGACAGCCACGTCTATCTGCTGCTGTACTGCTAGCGGATTATCGGTGGCGGAGCTGAAGCTTGACATTTCACCGTTGCTGGAGTCGCGTTTGCCGAAGGCTGGGGTTTTCTTTTGGAACGATCCTACTGCCACGCCTCCGCCCGTGAACTTGCCCGTTTTGATACCGCCCCCACCCGAGTTGCTTTGTCGGAAATCTAGCAGCTGCTTTGAGCCCGTCTTGGAGCTTATGGTGGATCTCGTCTCAAATGTGTCCATCGACTCGCCCCTGCTCCTCATGGGTCCCATTTCCATCCCCGACTTATCCATTCCCTTCGTCAAGTCCGTGAGTTCTATTTTAGTACCTTTCAAAATGAACCTGAACTTGGGGATGAACATGACAGCCTCAAAGACGAGGATTCCGAAGATCAATGGAATGTGCATGGCCATCAAGTACATCTTTGGGCTTTTGAAGGGCATGTCAGGATCGTACACTAAGATACCAATCAGCAGCAAACATATGACCAGATTGTTGATCGCATGAAATATGTAACGTGATTCGCTGAAGGCTGTGACGAGGAGTTAAAAGATGTGAACCTTCCCAAATCCTAAAATAGGCAGCTATACCTTACCTGTGCTGAGCTTCCTCGTCTGGAACGCCAGTATGGCCACCAAAAATATTAGCGCAAGGTGCACGAAGTAGAGTGGCAGCCAGACGATCGTCTCGCTGTACTGGCACTGCTGGATCTCGTAAAAGTGCTTCGTTCCCTTGCTGTCCGTCTTCATGACATCCTCGGTGACCTTTTTCTCAAGTTTTATTCGCTCGATCCACGAGGCAGCTGTGAGGTAGGCGATCAATAACACGACCGCCGCAGCGATGCGCACGAGAAGGTAGCCGTCGGTGACCTTCACTTTCTTGTTAGCCTTGGCGAAAGCGAGGGTCTTCACCCTGTAGAGCTTCGCTAGAAGCACCAGCTTGACCAGGAAGAAACCTATCGATATCCCCCAAACGGTCATCGTACAAGACCACTCCCATTCGTTTACGGCGGGAACCGTCCCTAGCACCATTGTCAGGTTGATGATGAGGCAGCCGAAAAGTAAGAGAAGGAGCAGCCGCCTCTGAGAAAACTTAATCGCGTTCTCCTTTCGCCACCACTGAACAAGGATGAGCAAGACGATCGTGAACAAGACGACGAAGCCCGTGAGCATAGTGATGATGTAAATGTCTATTGCGTCTACCGTCCTGAAGTCTACGACGGAATAAGGTTCAATTCGAAACTCATTCAGCTTCACCAAGCCTCTCGTTCCGTCATTCACCCTCTCGTATCGGATGAAGTCGACGTCTCCGTTCTCGTCCTCCCAAGTCGCCGTCAGCTTGGCGTATACGAACTTCCTGGAGTCAATTTGAAAGGAAACTTTGATGGAGCCGTCAGACTGGGATTCCATATTGACTTTGACCGCCTCCTCCGTCAATTCGTCTTTCAGATTGTCACTCCAAATGTTGACGAATTTGCTTTGTACGGGGCGGAGGCCTATAATGGTACAATTTATCCTTTCCATCAACGATGCAGAAGGCACGATATTGTAGAAGTCATCTCTGAGGTAGATAATGAAGAAGTTCTCAGACTCAACGTCGCTGCTTGTCTCACTGTTACCCTCAAAGAATTCCAGCGAGGATCCCACTGCGACGCTTTTGCTCACGTTCACCACCGCAGGGCTGAAGATAACGTTTGCCGGTGAGTTGCCGATTTTTTCCTCTCCATACTTTACCTCAAAGGTGTAAGCCCTGGCCTTGGTAGTCATGATGTCAATCTCGAACAGGCCGCTCGCAACATTGCTGATGGTGTAGCTGAAATCGCCATTGGTAGCGCCGTTGGAAATATCCGTCACGTCGAACTTTTTCTCGTCCTCATCGTCGCCCTTGGTGTCGTTGAAGTTCCTCACGTTGCCGAACTTATCAGCTGTAGAGACTTGGATCTTCCTGTTCTGCCCAGCTATCACATTTTCGTAGGTTGACAGGAGCTGGGTGTTGGCAGGAGAGGTTGGGCCTGCTTGGACCCAGAAGGATACTGGGTTCCCAATCAACATGCTAAGGCCTTTAATCTCTACCTTCAACTGCCACTTGTGTTCCTCGTCAGTGGCGCTCTGAGAAGCGCTCTCGACCTCGAGTTTTCCTTGGTAGACATTCGTATTGTCGAAGTGCTCAAAGTTTTCAATTTGCACCTCACTCCGACCATGGGAGGTCATTCCCTCGGCAGAACCCTCGAGGTACGTATAGATGAGCACGTCCTCGTTCTCGGAATTCTTCAACGTCACGTTGAAAAAATACCCGACGCCCGCCATAATGGTCTCATTGGTCAGATCGAACTCCGCCCCCATGACCACCTGACTATTGAGTCCAAAAGTATTGGGGTTGAATGCCACGCTGTAGCTGTCAGCGAGGTCTCCGTGCTGAGCACCGGTCTGCCCAATGACCCTGCTTTCATCCAGCGTCGGGTCCAAGATAAGTGGCAGGCCAAAGGTTTTTTCGGTTGCGTATATTTTGCCGTTGGGAGCGCGACGGATAATCCCAAGGTCAACGCCAAGTCTCTGCGAGCCCTCGAGGTCAGCCATGGTGAGAATGGGCACCTCGTGGGTGTTGCTACTAATATCCGCCGAGTATTCGTACATGTGAGGATGCTGCGGATTTTGGGCTTGGAGGCTTGCATGTGGACTAAACGCAACCCAGTAGTACCGCCAATCATCTGCGTCCCTAAACTCGATAGATCTGCCAGCACACTTATCGGGTAGCGTTTGCAGATGCGTCCTCGAACTTATGTTGATGGTATTTTCTTCCCAATCCGTTTTGAAGACGACCTTATGGACCTGGTCGTTTTCGTCGGGGTCGACACACTGGCTCAAAATGAGCGCGACAATTTCATCAACGCCTTTTTTCTGCACGGCAATGTCTACCACGGTGCAAGATGGAGTGGAGGTGACGTTCGAGGTGAAAATCTTGTGAAAATACTCAGTGCTGGGCTCAAAAAAGTAGACGCTCCTAGTAGGCGTGTCCGAAAACAAAATCAGTGTGACGGTATCATTCGAGAATACGCGCAGGGCCCAGGGGTCAAAAGCAGTAGACGATCCGCTGAGTTCTTGAAAAACAGACGAAGAAATCACCGTGTTCACGTGGTCTCCGGTCTGGGCGTGAAACGCCTCGAGAGAGCCCTCTTCATTGTTCAATGAACTGGCACTCCTGGTGAAGTAGAGTTCCTGGCCGGTCGGAGAAAAGGCAATTTGAGATGTTCCATGGGAGGTCTTATCCATCTCTAATACCGGAGACGTGGTCTTGAACGCGGCGTCGTTGAGCCTTCTCCCGGCCCCGAGCTCCGCTTCCACCTCTTGAGTGGCTAGATACAGCCGCCGACGCTTGCCTCCTTCGCCACCCTTGTTATTTCCTCCACCCTTATCGCCGCCCTCGTCGCCTCTACCGTCCCCTGAATCTTCTCCTTCGTCTTCCTGTCCTGCTTCGTGAGACAAAAATTTCTTGTACGTAGAACTCTTCAAGTCGTAGAATAAAATTCTCTCAGTGATTACACTCGTCACGAACATATTGGTGGTGATCGTGTTGCAACACGGCTCATTCCCCGTCCAGCACTTATTCGTCTCGTCGCAGGTAGCAATGTAGCCAATCGGCGTTGGCATAAGAGTTGTCGGGGCAGTTGAAGGCGTCGGAGCTCCGGTCGTAGGTTTGGCGGTAGGAGCTGTCGTGGGAGCCTGGGTGGGGGCTTCGGTGGGCGCTTTGGTGGGGGCTTTGGTGGTAGGTGCTTGAGTAGGCGCCATGGTCGGCGCCTGCGTTGGCGCCGCCACGCAAACACCGCTGAGGCAAGTGTCGCTTTTGCAGTCCCTATCCAAAATGCATTTTTGGTTGACTTCACAGCCTCCGCAACTTTGGCCTCCGCAGTCAACGTCCGTTTCATCACCACTCTTTTCTTCGTTTGTGCACTCAGATCTCGTTGGGCTCGAAGTGGTTGGCGCAAGAGTTGGAGACCTGGTTGGTGCTTTAGTTGGGGCCACAGTGGGAGCATTTGTTGGTTTCATTGTTGGTGATTTCGACGGCGCTTCTGTTGGAGCGTTGGTTCCATCGTTGATGCTTATGTAGACGCGATCAGATATCTCGACATAGTTATTTGGCGCCCACGAACTTCCCCCCTGAGTAGTGAGAACGACGTAATACGGTCCTGGAGTCCATCCGCTGGAAGGTGTAAACCTTGTCGATCCTATATTGTCGCCTTCATGGATACGATGCCAACCTTTCTCATTTGACGAGGTTGGTGCTTCTCCATCGTCAATGAAGATAGAAAGCCATGTATTAATCACAGGATAATACATTGGATCGTCGAGGACGTAGCTAACAAAGACAGAATCTTGAGGAGAAACCCACGCAGGAGCGGTAATAGGTGGCGCAGAGGGGGCTGTGCCATCTGCACTGTCAACAGTAAAAACCAATCGGTCAGAGAGTTCTTTGTAACTTTCTTTGTCCGCCAAGATAGTGGCGAAGTAGTAACCCGGTTCGTCCAACTACAGCGCAGACGGCAATGGTGAGAATTTAGAAACGGAGAATTATTGGTTGCAAGACTTGCACTTACCGTGAATTTGGAATTCTGATTTCTATCTAGGAGCCATTGCCACTCAGTTGCATCTGCGGTCCCTGGTTCGTCCCCTTCCTTGTATACACCCACCCACGGGTTGTTATTATCTTCGTATGAGGTTTCTGAAGTAGCTAGCATGTTCGGAACATTGCCGAAGATATTGGTCAACAATTCAAATTCTACTCCGGCATTTTTAGCACCTGTTTCTTCCTTCATTTTTACCTCGGCGCCTACACAGTACTTCACGAAAGGCCCCCCAGGCTGAGAATAGTAATCTGCTGTTTCCGACTTAAAACCTGGGCGGCACTACAATATAAAAGAGACAGTATTGGGTTAGAGAATTTTTTTGAGCAATGCCGAGAGAAGAACTTACCTCGGCGCAAGAGATCTCCGTTTTGTACCCGTATTTGTAATAAAGCGCAGCCCACTGAGCGTGCGCAGCATATTTTTTACATGTATCATAGTGGATGCTACTTTGCCATAACGTGCAGACGTTATCACTATTGCGTTCAGTACATGTTTGGGTGCCCACGGCGAAGGGGGAGAGACCCCTAGGTCCCGTTAAGGTGCTGTAGTCCCAGCTCGTGCGATCATTCCCCCAAGTTGTGTACGCACAGAAATCGTCACCAACTTTAAGGGGAGGGGGGGCAGCGAAAGCAGGTTTTAGAATTATTCGTACGTTACGATAGGACGAATACCACATCTCCTTCTCACCTGTCGTGCCTCCTATGTTATTGTAACACCTACTCATGCAGGTATTGTCATCTGGCTGGACGGTCCACTCATACCCTTGGCTTTTACAAAAATCTGCCCCACCAGACGGTCCAGCAGCCCCCCTTGCAAGCTCCACCACCACGAAGAAAAGAAGTGGGAGCAAGGGATTCATCGAAACGCCGGGATAGATTGGGGATAATGGATAGTGATGAAAAGGGGAGTGTTCTCTAAGTCAATATTTTTGTGTGTGGCCTGAGGGGATTCTGATGCGTGGGTTGAACTAGGTGCGCTGATTCAAGGGCAAACGAAGACGGAGGGGAAATGAAAAGGGGCAACAAAAATGCAGGACAAAGAAGCTATAAATTTTTCTCCGATTTTGTCGGGGCTGCAAAGTAGATTTGCACAAGCTCTGAAATACAAATCTGTTCGAGCCCCTCTACTTGTGCTGCCTGGCTTTAAGTAAGCGTCTATCATGCGCCTAGCAGATCTCCTTTTTCAATTTTTAATTTTCTCAACATTATCCTTTTGCCGAGTTCATGGCGTGCCGAAATTTGATCCTGAATCGCCGGTCCACCAAGATCAAGCTTACGACAATGCTCTGAATCTAAAGAAGAGCAGGGGACTTGGGCCGCCGAGGGATAGATTGAGCGAAGCAGTTCACATTCATGATGTAAACATGGTGAGTGAAGTGGATGCAGAAAGCAAAAAGAAATGGACCTATTCGAGGCGACGCTAACAGCGCTCATTTCCGCTGCCCAGGTCATATCGCTTATTAATGCCTACCGGGACGACGTCTCAATAATGGGCGTCCCCACGCTCTCCTTGACCCGCACTGATGAAATTGGCAGAAGTCCTCTGCACTTTTGTGGCCTTGACCCTCAAACGAAGTCGAAACCTGTAGTAGACGTTGATTGTGCCCGAATAGTCAATATGCTTTTGGAAGTTGGCTTTGAACCTAACAAGAAGTGCAACATGGGCTGGTCTCCTCTCGACACTTATGCCACTCTTGGTTTGCCTGAGACGGTTCACGTTCTGGCTACGAACAAAGGCACTGATCTGAATGCTGTCGACGAGAAGCACGGGAAAACTGCACTCATCAGAGCCAACATAAACGGAAACTATGTGAGCAGTAAGGTACTTCTCGAGGCTGGTGGGGACGTCAATATTGAGGTTAAAGGGGGGGGGAACGGTCTATTTTGGACGGTCAGGAACGAAGTCATGAGAAAGATAAGCGAGGGCGGTGAAGGCGGCGGTGGTGGGGAAGTGGGCGAGTTGGACGAGTATACGGAAGAACTGGTTGTTGACTTCAATGATATTTTGGAGGAGGGTCTAGAGGGCTCAAAGATGAATTACGACGAGCAGGTGAGATTGGATTGGCTTTAGAATTTCGACGCGAGTGTTTTCTCACTCTGGGACGTACTCAACTTCTTCCATGCCATTGGAGTGCTCTGCGGATAGAAAATCAAACAAAGACAAAGCTGTCGATCTGGGCTGCGAACCAGGGAAGGAGTACATGAAAATAATCAAGCTCCTCCTGTCCCAAGAGGACATCAATGTGAACAGCCAGGACGAGAACGGGAAAACGGCGGTGATGCTCGCGGCCAGCTCGGG
>BRXY01000583.1:0-33396 GCA_030267945.1 Triparma strigata | reverse complement strand
GCACGAAGAGCTTGTGGAACTACTCCTGGAGACGAACAAGGTCAATCTACAACTGGTTGATAAGGACGGGTTTGGGAGCATCACGTACGCTAGGACGGAGCAAATAAGGAATATGATAATCGAAATGTTAGAGTAGGTTTATGAGTGCAGTATAGATTGTGTATAGACATTATTTGAACCAGACAAATTATTTTGCTTTTTTTACGTTGCTGTTCAGCTACGTTCTTTTTAACCTACTACGGCCTCGAAAATTTTAGCCAAAACTATCGAAGCTTAACTCAGACCGAGTCTCCACCAGTGACCTCGACCTCGGCCTCGGCGGTTGATGCCTTCTTGCTCTTCATCTTCCTCCTGCCTAGGAAGGCACCTCCAACGAAGAAAAGGGCGGCAGCCCCACCGACGACAGAAGGTCCGGCGTTCACCTTGGTGCCAATGGTAGGGAGAGTCTCTTCAACAGTTTTTCCGGCATAGTCGTCGCAAATTCCGGGGGACCTTTGGCAACCCCCCCCGCAGGTCCCCTCGAAGAACGCGGCATTTGTATAACCGCGGGCGGGTAGGACGATGTTGCCGTCGATACACCAGGCTGGGTCACCGTTAGAGAAGGTCACTCCCCAGCAATTGTTGCCGCTGTGTGAGATTCCACAGTATTGGGCAGGTTTCTTCCCGTTACCTTGGGTCATTTTGTAGCCACCATTGGCGTAACACTTGGTAGTCCACCATCCCTTCCCGGTGGTTCCCTTGGGGCATGAAGCAGAAGATCCCATTTTTCGTAAATCTGGCGGTGGAAGCGAACACGGAGAGCGAGGCGATAGGTAAGATTCGCGTTACAGTGACACAGCGAGAATATAATTCCAACATCCTTACGTGAAAAACAGATTGGTTGGTGGGTTTGATGGGGTTCTCATAGCTGAATATCCAGGGAGCCAGTAAGGAAGTATGGCCTTGCTCAAAACCGGGCATTTTTCGATCAGATCCACTCTGAACTCAGTTTTTTTAACATGGCCAAAAAACGTAGTAACGAATCAAAGAATTCGGCCAACGGTCAACGTAAGTCAAGGAGGATTATAGGTGCGCCGGTTGCCTCCATCGCGGTCGAGCAACCCAGGATTGATGTCTTGAACGGGAAGAAAGGCAAGGAACCCCATAGGACTCAAGTCTCCCTGGCCTTGACCCCTAGCGCCGCTAAAAAGGGTCCACTGCCCGATGATTGCTTCCTAGAAACACCTCCTGATACCCCTCAGAAAGAACCGGAACCGGGAACGCCGTTTGAGCTAGATGATAGCTCAGACAATGAGAGCAAGGAAATGATTGGATCTAAGGCCGGCCAATCAGAAGTGATTTCTATTGACACGGGCAAAGACGTTGTTCCTCATCAAAGCTGTGCGGTCTTAAAGGTCCAAGCCGTCCTCAGGAAGAAAGAAATTGACCGGGAGATGAAGCTGGCGCATTATAAAGATAATGCCGCACAGCGAGAGAGAGAGAGAGAGAAAGAGAAGTTTCAGCTTGAGATGAAGAAGCTAGACTTCGCAATGAAAGATAAAGAAAATGATGCCAAGCACTATCAGACCGAGAGAGCCGCGAATGCAAAGATTGCAGTCGAGGAGGCGAAGGTTAACATCCGAACCGATGGCAAATTAAAGGAGACCGATAGGAGGCAAGCGCGCCTACGTGATACTACAGGAGGCATGATGGGCTACACTCCTTCTCAATTTGGAGCACATGTCCCAAACCCCTACAACCCCGCCTCGCTTGGACAGTATGGCCAGCAACAGCAGCGTTATTCTTCGCAGGGTTACGGCTACCCGGCTCCGCCACCGTACCATTACTACCCGCCGGCTCCTATGCCTCGCCATGGTCAAGGATACGCTCAACAGCAGCCAAATAACGGTCCCCAGTCCGGCCCAGGCGCAGGTATGGCTGAAATGGGAATGACGAGGAACAGCCGTATTGGTAAGGACAACTAAATGAGCGTAGGGTACAGGGTCGGGAAAGAGGGTAAAAAAGAGATTCAGATTTTTAAAGTAAACTAGATCTTCGCGACCGGAATACTTCTTTTGCTGAACGACTCCACGCTCACCCTAGTCGACTCCTCGACTCAATAACCGTCATGTTGCATATCAGCTAAAATATCGGCGTGCGTAATACGATTAAGTGCGGCCTCCATGACGTCTTTTGTATCGCTCGCGTCCAAAAAACGCTCTGCTACAAGGTACCTCGCATATGACTTAGCCCTGCCCCAGCAGTGCTCGATGGGACTAAGGTCTGAACGGTGGGGAGGAAGGTAGACCATACAAACGCCGTAGTAATCGAACAAGTAGTCCTCCAACTCTTTACCTCTCGCACTCCTATGCGGGGCCCAGTTGTCGGTTACTACGACATCTCCATAATCCAGTTGACCAGACTCTGCAGCAGCCATAAAAAAATCGACATGCTCATCCCCATCTTGCGAATTCCCCTTGGTTGTCTCATACATCTTCCAAAACAAGGGTGGCTTGTCGATTCTTAAAGATGTCATCCCGAACCAACTGTAGTGTTTCGAGTTTGTCGACCCCGTTGACGGGGGCGGCGGCGTCGGAAGTCCAGGGATATGCCTCTGCTTCTTACAAAACAAGTCTGTCATGTATGTGGTCCCTGTTTGGTCGTAAAACCTGACTCTGGATCGGTCGATATTCTGCATGTTCAGCTCGTACTCTTTCAACCTTAAATAGTTGTCTTGAGTGAATTTATCTGCCTCTTTTGGTTCGACCTTCTTGTGTGTACTTCCTAAGGAGTGGAAATACCTGCTGACAGACTGTCTCGACACCGGTGTGCCCATTTTTTCACATCTTGAGGAGTACTGGTGGTCCCAGTGGAGTTGCCCCGTCTGTTGTAACTTAATCAAATTCGTACAACACTCAGGGGAGAGACTCTTCGGGCGCCTGGACGGATTGCCTTCCGCTCTGCTCAGAATTTTATGAACGTGTCTAGCTTTTAAACCTGTCATTTCAACAATTTTACTGATGGGATGCTGAAGACCGAGGCGACGAACATAATCATACTTCTGCTGAGGGAGGCCGGGGGTCGCCGCAGCAATCATGAAAGATGAATCTCTTTCTAAGGGGGTAGATATAGACATCTTCAAAGGCTGACAGCGTCCTTACGGAGACTAGATTGAGAGAAAAATAGGGAAATTCCTTTTCCTCCAATTGAATGCCCGGTTTTGAGCAAGCAGTAGAAGAATGCAAAATGCTGGGTTGGAATTCTTCATTGCTTAAATCATTTGCAAAACCCAAAGCTTCACCTACCAGCTCTCTTCTGTCATGCAGGATTCTTACTCTGGCCTGGTATGTACCCACCCCCCTTCCGCTCGCAAGATTTTAGCATATTGCATTGGTTAACTTACCATTGTTTTTATCAGTGATCTAACCCCACTACCACCCCAGGACAATATTGCTCGTGATCATGGCCTCCTCCTCTCCCCCGCTCCCCCCAGCGCGTCCTTGGCTGGGCCTCAGTCCCAGGGCCAGTATGCTCAGGATGGACAAGACCATCAAAATCATCCAACTCATCCGATTCATCCAACTCATCCAACACGTCACTCCTCTCAAGCCACCCCTAACGAAGAGGAGGCATTTTGCAACTTAACCGACGAAAAACGGAGGATGGAGGCAGCCGCGTTGAGGGAGAAGGAGGCCGCATTGGAGGAGCAGAAGAACACAACCATCAACAATTACCGGACCGAAGTGACTATCCACGAGGATCTCGAGGCGCTGCTCGAGGCCCTCCTTGGCGACGAAACGAAGGTGGACAAGACGCTCTTCCAGAAGACTTGGGGGGGGGGCGTCGTTTACTGGAGCTTCATGGTTAATAATATCAAGTCCTGCGATCTTCTTCTGCGCATGAGTGTGGGGAGGCAGGACGAGGAAGAGGTTGTAGTTAGGGTTGAATCCGTCGACGAAGAAGGTGAGAGGAGGGAATAAGGGAATGAAACGTGATTTGTGAATACTGCTAACCTGCGTAACGCTCTTTCTTTTCAGAGCTCGAGTCAGCTTCCCTTCCAAACCCACACTCAATGGCTTCGAAGAAGCTCCGGCTCCTCCTCAGAGAGGGGATCATAGTCTTGCAGCCGCTCCAGTTCGGGCAGGTGAGAGGCCGCGAGGAGCGAAGAGAAGACGCGTTCAGGAGATCTCTGTGCTCGCCGATACTTCTATACGTAACGTAGCTGCCGAGTTCGCCACAATTTCTAATGCTAGACTACCTATAAATACCTTCTCCTTTGTGACTCGCTTCGCTCGTCGCAGACGTTGTTCACGTTCATGGCACAGGTGGACGTCGGCGAGGTCACGAAGGACGCCGCTGTTGCGTCGTCAGTGAGCACTCTCGGTAGCACTGCCGTCGCTTACGATAATAATAGGAAGGGCACTGCGGTGAAGAAGCTCGTAGCTGGCAGCGAGGCTGCGAAGGCCAAAGAGCTCTTCTGCAAATTGGCCGGATTGTTCTACGAACGATTTAAAAAGGAGGACATCATCGACGCAAGGAGGAAGGCGGACTTCATAGAGAACATTCCGAACGCTCCTCCTCTGACGGGGGACGAGCAAAAGATGATTAAGGAATCTATGGAGCTGGTCGAGGAGGTCGCTTCCCGAGCCAAGAGGGTTGCTGGGACGGTCAGTGAGTCGGTCGAAAAGTTTCTTTACCGAGATGGCGAAGTAGGGGCCGCTGTTGGGATGACCGTGGCGAAGATGGACGTGGCTGCAGTCACTTACTTCACGGAGATCTGGTTGCTTGACACCTACGCAAGGAAGGCCGAAAAGAAGAACATAGCCATTCGAGAAGTTTGTAACGACCTCGACAATACAAGAGGCTTGCAGTACACCAATTCAGTTAGCCTGCCGGTCGGTTTCCAAGACAGGCTGTTTGACACGTGGTTAACATGGGTAGAGAGAGTCGGGACTGACGGGCGACGGACCTACATCCTCGCCTTTTGTCCAAGTGAAATGTACAAAGGAACGCGCCATGAAGTAGATGGGGCAGAGCAAATGTACAATGCTACGAATGTAGGCGCACACATTTTCAAAGAGGTGACTGAGCACACTTGCGAGTGGACGTGGGTGCAGCAGGTGGACCTCAAGATCTCTATGCCGGTGAGGGTTATGGATATTGTGGCCAAACAGGAGTTGGGCTGGGCCAACGAGTTGCAGGAGAAGTTCCGCCGAAACGGGAAGGAGGTCGACCGAGAGGGGGAGACCGCTCTTGCTAAGGTCATAAAAAAGCGGAGGGGGGCGCCGCTGAAAGAAGACCAGGTGGGAGTTTTGGAGAGTTGTGCAGCGCTGTTGGGGGAGGGGGAGAAGGAGGGGTGGAATGCTATCGAGTCGACCAGCAAGGAGGTCGAGATGAAGATGAAATACTTTCCGCCCAAAAAGGGGGAGCGAAGTGTCGGGACGGGGAAGGCCGTCGGAGTCGTCGACTGCTCTGCGGAAGAGGTCGCGGCGTGGGCGATGGACTACTGCAACATCGATCGAATGCGCATAAGTAGGGAGGAAAGAAATCCAGCAAGGCTCGAGCTGAGAGAGCAGCAACAGAGGGAGAACGAGAGAACTTTTGCAACCGTGAAGAAGATGCCGTTCATGCTGGACAATCGCGAATTTGTGTTCCGTCAAATTTGGAGCACGGAAGAAGGGAAGACGTTGATCGCGTTTGAGTCAATTGACAATGAAGTTGACTACGGCGCGGTACTGAGGACAACGCGAGGGTTCACAAGAGGCTTTTGGGTCATCGAGGATCTACCAACTCGAGGTGGCGCTGAACAGTGCCGAGTAACTTTCGTAAATCAAGTTGATGTCGGCGGGATTATTCCAACTTGGGTCATGGACAAGAAGATGCCGAAAGCTCTAAAAGTCGTCCAAGAGGCGATCGAAGAGTTCAAGCAGGACGATAGGATCGACGCTGCGGTTAGGGAGGAACTTTCGGCGTTCATGGAGGAGCGCTGGGGGGAGGAGGTATACAGCCAGGAGGAGAAGCTTCTGATAGACAAGGGCAAAGCGACCGTCAAGGCTATCATGGGCAGCGCTAATTTGAAAGTGCTAGAGTCAGGTGACCCTTTAGTGACTATCAAGACGGCTCATCTGGACGGCGATAAGCTAATTACGGCCATATTTGAAAGTGCAGTGGATGGGCACGTGGAGGAAGTCGCCGCCTTTGAATGCCTCAAGATGAGCCGTGAGGCAACAAGGGTAAGTAGCTGCACGGAGCGAAGCAACGAGCTAGAAACACGCCAACTTTGATTCCTACCACCGCTAATTATTTCTAACTCGTCGCATCGCGCCTCCGCTCTTTTAACGAAGAACTTTCAGAAGAAGGGTGGCGTGAGGAAGGTCGTCGAGGAGGTGAACAGTCACTCCTTTTACTACATGTCTCGTAGGGACCTCAAGGTCCCCGGCTTCAAGCACAGGGAATTTCGGCAACATGTCGTTTGGAAGAAAGAAGATGAGAACAAAATGATCATATGTTATGACGACACAGATGCACTGAACGAAGAGTATCAACGAGATCCCAAGGTAGTCGCAGCGTCTGCTCGCTCTACTTGGGAATACGAGAGACTTCCCGAGGTTGAAGGAATCCCTCAAACTAAAGTGAAATTAGTAGGCCGAGCTGACATTGGTGGAAACGTCCCAAACTTCGTAATGAATCGCCTCGCCAAGAGTTTTGGAAACGGATTAATTACCATGAGGAAGAAGTTTGACAAGAGCTTGGAGATCGACGCTGGTCGTAGAGCGGCGATCGTGCAGAAGATTGAGCTGAAAGAGGAGTCAGGGGGGGCTGAGGCTTTGTCACAATTTGAGGCGCTGGTCGAGGAGAGGCCAGGGTCGGAGCGGCCATCTAGGACTTTTGGGACGGCCGACAGCATGGTGAACACTGTGATCGGTGGCCATTCTTGGGGCATGACAAAATTGGACGTTCGGGCCTCGATGGAGGAGGTTGCCGCCTTCCTTTGGGACTTCGGAAGCCGATCGAATATGGAAATCGGCGGCGATGTAAAGCGAAGCTTCGAGTTCGTTGAAGAAGGCGAGGGGATTGGTAAGAAGATCGTCAGGCGACGCCAGCAGCTTGGTAGCAAGCGTGGTACTCGTCACAGTGATCGCACCTTTTCGAGTGAACTGACGCTACAGAAGGTTGACAAGGACATAATAGTACTTCTCATGAATCCCACTGGCGAAGAAAAAGTTAAAGGTGCAAAGTCGACTATCATTGCACGAGCTAAAGATGCGAGGGCAACCATCATGTCACGTGGTTCTGTCGTCAAGTCAACGGGAGCTAGAGCGGCGAAAGAGACTGTGGGAATTCGACTCAAGAGGTTGAGCGAAGGCTTGACAAAATTAGAGTACGCCTGCGAGCTCGAGCTAGGCTTCGGCATAGGCCGTGGAGCAGGCAAGGCCTTTGTAGAGCGGCGGCTTGATGAGATGACGGGAGTTTCCATCTACTTTCAGAGGCTGATTCCGCTGAAAGACTACAGTGTAGGAGACGGCAGGGCGCTTGCGCACGATTTATTGTGGAAGGCGTCATCGTCGAAGATGCGGGTCAAGCGGTTTCAGGAAGTTCTGCTGAGAAGCAGGGCGCTGAAGGAGTTGCAGGAGCAGTTACCTTGGCCGTTTGAGGCGATGATGATTCCTGCATTACGAGGGAATTTGAACATGAGCAAGGCGGTGCATACCAAACTGGTGTGCTTAAGCAAGAAGGAAGCGACCCGGATCGGCAAGAATTTGATTCCGGCGCTGAAATCGAAGAAACTAGTCGCCGCAGGAGTCGATCAGTGGAGGGTGCAGAACAAAGCCGTGAGAGAACTTATGGAAAAGGAGTCGTGGTTCCAGCCGATGATTCTTGAATTGAGTAAGGGAATCGTCAAGACAGCGGCTTGGGGGTTGATGTGGCGAGTCATATTGGGCGCGGTGTTGAGTGTGAGTGATTTAGCAACCGACCTCATCGTCCTGAAGCAGTTTTGGGAGGGAGGCGAGGCAAAGCTTGCGTTTAGGAATGCGTCATTGGCCAGCTTGGCGGCGTCTATAGGACTTCAGCTGATTTTGGTTGTAGGTCAGAATCGAAAGAAGGGAATGCTGAGGATCCTGAGGGAGTGCATGATCGTGTTGACGGGTCTCAAATCGCCAGTTGACGCTTATAGGGTTGCCATGGGCGCAGAACAGGAGAAAGATACCATGGTTGATCCGATGATGGAGATGACGTACATCAAATGCGCAGAATTATTTGCAGAGAGCATTCCAGGAATCATCACCCAGTTCAGTTTTATTGTCAGAACAATAAACAACGGAGAGAATGTTACAATGGCAGCATACTTGTCGCTGTTGGTATCGCTCTTGACAACGGGATTTACTAGCGCCACAATCAGCTACGACTTCGATACCGACCCTCAGAGGCGAACATACAACCCTGAGTTCTACGGATACGTGCCAGATAATGGTAGGAAGCGAGCGTTACTTTTTCTCACGATGATCTTATTGTCAGCCACACAAGTTCTCATCAAGGCCACATTGATAGTCGTTTTGGCCTCAATTAGTTCAAGGTCTCCAGCTTACTTTCTCTTGGGCGACATGGCGTTTTATCTATTGTATAAGGTGGCGAGGAGAGACCTCACTTATTGGGTTCCATTGGAAGGTGTAGTGGGACTGCTCATCTCCGGCTTCGAAAGGGTAATCGCGAAGGTTGTGATTGATTTTGCGCTTATAATCCAGTTTCGTCATCCTCAAGAGGTAAGCGAGGCATTGTTTATCCTAAATGAATTTGAATCATTCTCTAACCATTTCTCTCGTTTTTCAGGTTGGTGGGTTGTATTTTTCACTGAACATGTTCCTCCCTCTTCTTGGGCTGACACTTCTGTTTGCTTTAGATGTGGCAGAAGGTAATCTTCTTTCTGAAGGTACCTTGGCGTTTTTGAAAAGCTTGGTGATTATTTTTGGAGTCAGCTTAATTGTGCTGCTTGGAGCTTTTCTGTTTCTCATGAACCCGAAGGTGAGAGGCCGACGGTAATTTTAAGAATTGAAAATAAAAAATGTCTAACACATCTTAACACTCCAATAACTTATGCAGTATCGCCATACATTCTTAAGCATGGAGACAGGTGGGCAGATGAATAGGAAAGTATTTTTGGAGGGTACAGATGTCATGAAGTCGGCAATATTTGTCGTAAATAGGACATACTGGAAGCCTATAGAGAATAAAGTGGTAGCTTGGGTCAAGGAGGGCTGGTCGACATGGGAGGAAGAGAAACCAGATTGGTTTACGGACCAGTGGAAGTCGATAGTTCCTGAGAAAATGAAGCCGACAAAGAAGGCGGGCGATGTTGACAGTGGACGGGACAGTAGGGATAAGATTGCGGCTGAGAATGAAGGCGACGAAGCTTCGACAGTGGGAGAGGGAGACGAGCAAAAAGGCCAACGAAGGAGTATTGTAGAGATTATAAGTGGGCAGAAAGCGGTGAGCTCAAAAGTAATGCCAGCTGGAGGCGAGATTAAGAAAGAGATTGATGAGGAGGAGTTTGTGAGGGAGATAAAGCGGCGAGGTTCGATGACTATGTAACTTTTAGGGTGTAGTTGTAATATATAAAGATCTGTTGTTTGCGCATTAAATAATGATTATTGTTGATTGTCGTATGTAAGCAAGCCTTGGCGGCCAATTAGCAGAGGAGGCAATGTCCGTCAGTTAGTGAAAAATAGCCTCAACCCAAACCGACCGCGATCGCAAGTCGTCTTTTCGCAACATTGAGCATGCGAAAATGTTCCTCCTGCTTCTACATGTGGGTAATTCTACGTTATGGGGTAATTACAAAGGTGAAATCTTCTACAGGCACCTTGTGGGACTGGAGGACTGCCAACAATGGAGAAATCGACTGGAGAGTTTGAATTACGTAAGAAGAGTACACCAAGTCCCCACAGCATGTGATTCTCGTCAGTTAGGTGAAAATACTAAGACGACCTTTTTTATTCAAAATAACTTCAGGACGTATCACATATCACTGGGGTCTCCGCCCGGCGCTTTTTACTATCGACGGCGCACGTATTGGTCAGTAAATCAACCTCTCTCTCCTTCATCCTTGCAATGGACAATACTGTAGCCGAGCCATACTGTTCACTTTGAAATTTTACGCGAGACATGACCGTGAAGTACGGCGAGCTGCGGAAAGGTCGTCTCTCGGGCTCCATTGATTTCCGAGCTCCAACTCGCCGATCCTCAGGTTTTATCAGGCCATGATCGATATCACTATCTATCTCTCGGCTGAGAGTCAATGTCCCGAACTTCGGGGTATATCAGGGGGCGATGAAGCTCATGAAAATGATTTGGGGAGGTGAGAAAGAAGACGTTGGTGCTCCGATCGAAGCGACTAGTCAACATTGGTGCTCCGAGTGAAGCGACCAGTCGGTGTTGGTGCTCTGAATGAAACGACCAGCCGGCGTTGGTGCTCCGAGCGAAGCGACAAGTCGGCGTTGGTGCTCCTCGCTCGCTGCAGAATCTAACCCACTACCATAGCTGCTCGCTGCAGCCTAAAGTCGCCAGACTTCGGAGCCATGCCTGATTTCAAGAACCTGATGGGAAAGAAGGAGAGCAATGGAGATTGTTGCATCATGTAAAAAATGTCAGGATTGCGGCGTTTTAATCAAGGGAATCGCACAACGGTGGTCTTGGAGTGTCTATCGATCCCAGCTGGGTGTGCCCTTCATGCTACAGGTGTCCCGGCTGGAGAGATAAGAGAGGTGAAAAGGTTCCCAGCAGGGAGAAGAAATGTGAAACTCACCAAAGCACGCTTACTACATCACCAGTTTTACGCAAAGGTACGTTGCGAGCCGTCCAGAGCGCAGGATAATCGATCCGGTCCTAAATCCAAATACGATTTTTAATAATATCCAGATCCCTGTGGTTTTGAGCCTGCTCCTCCGTTGACAAGGGACGAGCAAAAGATGATTAAGGAATCTATGGAGCTGGTCGAGGACGTCGCTTCTCGAGCCAAGAGAATCGCTGGGACGGCCAACGAGTCGGTCGAGAAGTTTCTTTACCGAGATGGCGAAGGCGGGGCCGCTGTAGGGATGGCCATGGCGAAGATAGACGTGGCCGCGGTCGTTCTGTTCACAGAGCTCTGGTTGCTGGACACCTACGCAAAGAAAGCTGAAAATAAGAGGATAGCGGTTCGAGAAGTTTGGAACGACCTTGACGGGACACGAGGCCTTCAGTACACCAATTAAGTAAGCCTGCCGGGCGGTTTCCAAGACAGGCTGTTTGAGTCGTGGCTAACATGGGAGGAGAGCGTCGATTCTGATGGGCGACGGACCTACATCATCGCCATTTCTCCCCTTGAGGAGTACGGAGGGACGCACCACAAAGTCGACGGGGTTGAGAAGATGCAAGATGCGACGTTCAGAGGAGTGCACATTGTCAAAGAGCTCACCGAGAACACCTGCGAGTGGACGTGGGTGCAGCAGGTGGACCTCCAGGTCACAGTGTTACCGATGAGAGTTTTGGACATTGTAGCCAAGCAGGAGTTGGGCTGGAGCAACGAGGTGCAGGAGAAGTTCCGCCAGAACGGGAAGGAGGTCGATAGAGAGGGGGTGGCCGCTCTTGCTGAGGTCATAAAAAAGCGGAGGGGGGTTGTGCTGATGGAAGACCAGGTGGGAGTTTTGGAGAGGTGCGAGGCGCTGTTGGGGAAGGAGGGGGAGGAAGGGTGGAATGCGCTCGAGTCGACCAGCAAGGAGGTTGAAATGAAGATGCATTACTTTCCGCCAGAAAAGGGGGAGAGACAAGTTGCCACTGGCAAGGCTGTCGGAGTCGCCGACTGCTCTGCGGAGGAGGTCGCGGCTTGGGTGGTGGATATTCTTAGCAACGAGAGAACGCGCATTAGCAAAGAATTTAATAATCCTGCAAGGCTCGAGTTGAGAGGGCTGCGGAGAGAGAACGAGGGAACTTTTGCAACGGTGAAGAAGATGCCGTTCATGCTAGATAATCGAGAATTCGTCTACAGGATGATCTTGAAGTCGGAGAAGGGGAGGGTACTGATCGCATTTGAGTCGGCTGACGATGAAGTTGACTACGGCACGTCCCTGTGGACAACGCGAGGTTTCACACGCGGATTTTGGCTTATCGAGGATCTTCCACTTCGAGGTGGCGCGAAGCAATGTCGAGTGACGTTGGTCCAGCAACTCGATTCAGGAGGAGTCATACCGACTTGGGCCGTGGATAAGAAGTTGCCTCGATCTCTAAAAGTCGTCCAGGATGCGATCAACGAGTTCAGGCAGGACGATAGGATCGACGCTGCGGTTAGGGAGGAGCTTTCAGAATTGATGGAGGAGAGCTTGAGGGAGGAGGTTTACAGCGAGGAGGAAAATGCCTTACTCCAGCGAGTCCGTCAGAAGTTCGAGGGGTCATTGACGGAGGGGAAATGGAAGGAGCTCAAGGTGAGAAGCTGCGAGGAGCAAAACTACGAGCAAGGAATGCGTCGATGGAGTGCAAGGAGCGAAGCGTCGAGCTGGGAATATGTTTCCGTTGCTGTTGCTGTTGTCATGAGCGTCTAGTAGCTCTGAGTCGCTATCATTGTGGCTCTCATATTCGCTTCGTCAGTAGCTCCTGTCTAGATATATTTACTGTCCGCTTCGTAGCGTGAGTCTAACTCGTTGACACCCAATCTTCTTGCGACTCGATACGTTCATCACAGTCGCCTGACATCTTCGTGACGATGGAGAGCACTCATGAGGAAGGCGGATCAAGTGCTTGGGTTGGCAGGGCGGTCACGATTGTTGATGCATCGATTGAGGACTGCGGGGCTTGGGAAATTGCCAAGATGACAAGAGAGCGAATGAAGGGCCACTATGACTTTGGTGGGCTTGACCGCAAAGTGGTGAAGCTGACAAACCACAGCGAGCTCTTTTACTTCGTCATTGACCTCGGCGTCAAAACCATCGCTCCCAGGGAGTGGCTGATTAAGTCGGTGTGGAAAATGGTGGACGAGGACACCATGATCGTCTGCTACGAGGATGCCAAAGATGACAGATTTCCCCCCTGGCGCTGGGAAGGGTTACTTGAGGGCAAGCGCCACCACATTTTTGAAGTACGAGCAACTTCCTGATGTCAGGTGCATCCCGCAGACAAGAGTCACATACGTCCAACAGATTGACCTCAAGGGATTCATACCTGCCCTCGTTATGAACTCCAAAACTGTCCAGACACTGGAATATCTGTCCACGATGAGGCAAAAATTCGATAAGAGCTTGGAGATTGACGCTGGCCGCAGAGCGGCGATCGTGCAGTTTATTGAGCTCGAGGAGGCGTCAGGGGCGCCTGAAGCCTTGTCAAAATTCGAGGCGCTGGTCCATGAGAGGAAAGGGTGCGAGCGGCCTTCTAGCATTTTTGGCACGGCCGACGCGATGGTGAAGGTTGAAGCTAGCGGTGGCGACGCTTGGGGGACGATAAGGTTGGACATTCGGGCCTCGATGGAGGAGGTTGTCGCTTTCCTCTGGGACTTTGGAAGCAGAGCGAACATGGAAATCAGCGGCGACGTAGAGCGAAACTTCAAGTCTGAGGAGGAAGGCAAGGGGATTGGCAAGATGATCGTCAGGCGACGCCAGAAGGTTGATAGCAAGCGTGGTAATCATCACCGCGACCGCACCTTTTCAAGCGAGCTGACGCTACAGAAGGTTGACAAGGACACGATAGTTCTTCTCATGACTCCCACTGGCAAAGACAAAGTTAAAGATGCGAGGGCAACCATCATGTCACGTGGTTCTGTCGTCAAGGGGTCGACGGGAGCTAGAGCGGCGAAAGAGACTGTGACAATTCGACTCAAGAGGTTGAGCGAAGGCTTGACAAAATTAGAGTACTCCTGCGAGCTCGAGCTAGGCTTAGGCATTAGCCGTGGTGCAGGAAAGGCCTTTGTAGAGCGGCGGCTTGATGAGATGATGGGAGTTTCCATCTACTTTCAGAGGCTGATTCCGCTGAAAGACTACAGTGTAGGAGACGGCAGGGCGCTTGCGCACGATTTATTGTGGAAGGCGTCATCGTCGAAGATGCGGGTCAAGCGGTTTCAGGAAGTTCTGCTGAGAAGCAGGGCGCTGAAGGAGTTGCAGGAGCAGTTACCTTGGCCGTTTGAGGCGATGATGATTCCTGCATTACGAGGGAATTTGAACATGAGCAAGGCGGTGCATACCAAACTGGTGTGCTTAAGCAAGAAGGAAGCGACCCGGATCGGCAAGAATTTGATTCCGGCGCTGAAATCGAAGAAACTAGTCGCCGCAGGAGTCGATCAGTGGAGGGTGCAGAACAAAGCCGTGAGAGAACTTATGGAAAAGGAGTCGTGGTTCCAGCCGATGATTCTTGAATTGAGTAAGGGAATCGTCAAGACAGCGGCTTGGGGGTTGATGTGGCGAGTCATATTGGGCGCGGTGTTGAGTGTGAGTGATTTAGCAACCGACCTCATCGTCCTGAAGCAGTTTTGGGAGGGAGGCGAGGCAAAGCTTGCGTTTAGGAATGCGTCATTGGCCAGCTTGGCGGCGTCTATAGGACTTCAGCTGATTTTGGTTGTAGGTCAGAATCGAAAGAAGGGAATGCTGAGGATCCTGAAGGAGTGCGTGATCGTATTGATAGGGGGCAAAGCGCCAGTTGACGCTTATAGGGTTGCGATGGGCGCAGAGCAGGAGAAAGATACTGAGGTTGATCCGATGATGGAGATGACGGTCTCTAAATGCATTGAACTGTTGCAGAGAGCATTCTAGGAATTATCATTCAGTTGAGTTCCACTGTCAGAACAATAAACAACGGAGAGAATGTTACAATGGCAGCATACTTGTCGCTGTTGGTATCGCTCTTGACAACGGGATTTACTAGCGCCACAATCAGCTACGACTTCGATACCGACCCTCAGAAGCGAGCATTCAACCCTAAGTTCTATGGATACGTTCCAGATGATGGTGGGAAGCGAGCGTTACTTTTTCTCACGATGATCTTATTGTCAGCCACACAAGTTCTCATCAAGGCTACATTGATAGTCGTTTTGGCCTCAATTAGTTCAAGGTCTCCAGCTTACTTTCTCTTGGGCGACATGTCGTTTTATCTACTGTACAAGGTGGTGAGGAGAGATTTCACGCATTGGCTGCCATTGGAGGGTGTTGTCGGAATGGTCATCTCTTTCATCGCAAGGGTAATCGCTAAGTTTGTTGTTGACTTTGCGGCTATCATCCATTATCGCCATCCCTATGAGGTAAGCGATGCTATGGCACTCTCGGCACACTCAAATGTAATTATTATTATTATTCTAAGCATCATTCTTTCTCTCAGGTTGGAGGATTATATTTTTCACTGAACATGTTCCTGCCACTTCTTGCGCTGACATTTGTGTTGGCTTTAGATTTGGCAAAGGGGAATCTTTCTGTAGGTACCTTGGAGATTTTGACGAGCTTGGTCATGATTTTGGGAGGCAGCTTGATAATTCTGTTTGGAGCTTTTCTGTTGCTGATGAACAAAGAGGTGAGGCCGAATAGCAATTAATTATTTGAGGAATAAAGTTTCTAACATATTGTAAAAACGTTCCAACAATTTGTGCAGTATCGCCACACATTCTTAAGCACAGAGACCGGCGGCCAGCTGCTAAGAAGGCTGTTCCTTGAAGGCGACGATGTATCAAAAGCTCAAGTTTTCAAGAAACATAAAAGTTTGTGGGCGCCAATCAGGGACAAAGTTGGAGCATGGGTGAAGGAGGGTTGGGCAACAAGGGAGGAGGAGAAGCCAGATTGGTTTACGGATAAGTGGAAGTCGATGGTTCCCGAGGATATGAAGCCCACGAAGGGGAAGGGAGGTTCTGATGGTGAAGATAAAGTGTCGGCTGAGATTGAAACTGGTGACGAAGCTTTGACAGTGGGAGTGGGAGACGAGCAGAATGGCCGGCGGAGGAGCTTTTTAGAATTGATCAGTGGGCAGAAGGCGGTGAGCTCAAAAGTGATGCCAGCTGGAGGGATTAAGAAAGAGATTGATGTGGAGGAGTTTGTGAGGGAGATGAAGCAGAGGGGGTCTATAAAATTGTAATTTTTAGGAAGAAGTTGTAATATATTTAAGATTTGTTGTTTGTGCAATAAAAGATAATGGAGGTTTTTCTATCTGGTGGCAGTTTTCTTCTTCAACTCAATCTTTTGTCTGCAAAGGATTCTAAAGGACTCGGACGTGTTTTTTATTCTACGAGGTCGAATTCACGTGCGAAGCAAGTGGAAAGCTCTAAATTCAACGTCATATGCACCCAGTTGTCCGGGAGCACTAGCACGTCCCCCGGCCCCTGAATGCATCTGCTCATACCTGTATCCACCAAAATGTCCCAGTTCCTGTTCAAAAACTCCCGTGCGGGTATTCGGCTGTCCACCCCTCTCCCCTTCGGCGAGACCAGCCAAGCCTTCTCGCCGTAAATTAGGGTGTTCACGACACCGCCATGGTAGTGCATTTGGGCGCCCGTTCCTGGAAGTCCGAAGCCGAACTTGCCTGCCAAATCTTGAGGGATTAATTCCAGGGAATCGACGAAGGTGGGAGTGAAGTTGACCTGAGTCGAGAGGTCGCCCGAAGACTTTAAGGATTCCATGAGGTATTGGTAGTAAGTGAAGATATATTTGTCGTTGACCCTGGCGCTTTCTCCCTCTTCGCCGACGTATTTCGAGATGAAATCGGTCAATGTAATCGTGTCCGCTTCTCCCCTGTAGGAATAAGCGTGGGCGACTTCGCTTACGGGGAGGACGGCCTTTCCGAACTTCTTCAGCATCTCGCCCCTCTCGAACATTCCCTTGAGGCTCTTCAATTTGGGGTCGGCGTCCACCAAACCCCGGACTAAGACGGGCTGGTGAGAGTTTATCCACTTCTCAACAAAACCGCGAGGGTCTTTGAGCACACTGTCCGCCGTCACCACGTCAAATTCGCACCGCGTCCTCCCCAAACCCCCGAACCATTGAGACATCGCTTCTTGTTTGACTACGTTGTCCTTCGATCCTGGCCAGCCGCCGAGCCCTCTCGCTCGAACATCCACCGGCGGCGGGCCGCGATCGCTTTCCATCTGCGGCTTGAAAATAAGTTCCGCAGGAGTTACCCCATTTCTGCCAGCCTTCAGACCCTCCAGCTGACCATCGATGGATCGAAGAAAATCCATCACGTCCCTTTGACCTGCGTAAGCTGCAGCGTGAGCAACGCTGGCCCAAGAAAGCTTCGAAGAGTAAGCGTCTCGCTTTTTTTGTAGCACGTTCCTCCCAACAGGCGCCGTTATCGAAATCCCTGAAGTGTGGAGTTTGTTCAACAATTTGATGTCGCCCATTTGAGCTAAAACAACTGCAGTCGCAGAAGCGTCAACGCCGCGAAGTTCTTCATTCCGTGCTGCACACGCCAAAATCACATCAAAAAATGGAGAGCAAACGGACGAACTCAACTTATGCAGTGAGCTGGCAGTAATGGAGCCAAGTCCACCGGCTCGGTTGTTCGAAAGTTTCATGTACGTGTCAAAGTACAGGTGCGATCCGCGTTCAGACAGAGCTGGCTCAGCCGCAGCGAACGCCTCTGGAGATTTATCGCTGAACCAAAGGTGACTTGGTAGGGTGTAATTGGAGGCTTGCCGGAAAGTTCCTAGGGTGCACCACTCAAGGGTCGATTCAAACATTTGCTGTACATCCTTCTCGGTAACAGCAGTGCACGCGTCACTGCGTTCCGCCGCGATTGATGCTAGTTGCATGTGCTGTGAATTAAGCGCGGACTTAAGGATTGAAAGACCCCGAACACCTCGAGTCCCCTCGAGGTAGCGATTTAGTGCAAATAAATGCCCATTATCGACAGCAGACGAAAGATGGCCCAGCGTCGGGTTTTTAGGAATGACAATCGTCGTCTGGGACTTCCCTGGATACTTGCTGCCGTATTTTAGCGTCGCCTCTGGTTCGTCGAGGGGTAAAATGCGCCCGATGTTTTTCCCGTAATTATTGGGTTTGTGTTGAAAGAACAAGGATATTGCGAGGCGACCTCTTCTGGGATCACAAGAACGCGGGGTGTCTTTTTCTATTAAGGACGAATGTAGCACATTCACGGGGAATACGACAATAGAATTTTCCTCAAACTCCACCTCGTGAACTTTCTCGAAAAGTTCTCCCGCTGGCCTTCTCTCGTCTACGTAACGCCCGTAGTATTCTTCGCCATCTTTCTCGTTAAGTACAGCTTCCATGCCTGTGCTCTTTTCGCGGAAGAAACCTGTTCCTATTCTAGAACTATCGGGACCAACGTTCACATAGAGGACCGCAGCAAGGCCACGATCTTCAGGAGCAGAGAAGTCGAAGTGCGGAATATCCGATCGGTGGGAGCAGAGAACGGACGCGAAACCATCTGTGTTCTGTACGTCAGGAGTTTCGGAATGGAACATGCTCGCGATGCTAAAAGGAAAAGTGTCGCGGACGAAAGGCACGAGAAGTTCCGTTATGTCCTCCAGCAACGCGAGGGGGAGAGCCGCTGTAGGCCCGGGGAAACCGGTGTTCTTTGTCGGATCCTCTGAAAAATCGGAGAAGGGAGCTTTGAAGAGGTACTCCGTTAACATGGGAATGACGAAATTATCGAGGACAAGAACGGAGTGGTTTTTATCCATCGGAAGTACACTTCTCACACGGGGCTTGGAGTTGGCATTGGAGTCGACGTTGTAGTTGCTGCCTGGTTTGGACCCCAACAGGATAGACTTCTTCTGTCTTTTATCAGTTGGGGACTCAGTTGGGGATAAAAGACGGTAGGAGGAGTTGTTTTTTAGATTCAAAAGCGTAAAATACGCTAGGCCGGCAACGAGGCACGAAATTAGTGTGACCGGGGAAGGCATCGGGGACGCTCCCAAATGGAAGTAGGCCTGTGAGGAGCCTGGGAAGAGAAATCCAGACAAACTGACAAGGTTAACATGGAAAAACTTAAAACGTCGCTCCCTGCAAACAAAGACGAGTACAACGAGGTAATCTCCCCCCCCCCCTCTCTCCCCCTCTTTCCCACCAAATGTTTCCAAACAAACAATCCAAAATCTCACCTCCCTCCCTCAAACCCTCAAACCAGATTGTCGCCTCGTCCCCTGCCTCGCTCCCTCAGATCCTCCTGCACATACATTTCCACCTGACATCTCCACCGGATGGCAGTGGCAGCTGTATCGTTGACTTGGCTGGTGTTTATAGTTTGTTCTTTGATTGTCTCAAAAAGGTGAGAGAACCATTTAAGGTAGGACGCAAACATCCACTCTCGTGTCGTTCTAACGCCTCCCTCGCTCACCGCCCAACCCCCCATAACCCCACCCCGCGCGCTCACCTTCCCTCCAGGTCGTAACCCCCGTAACAGACGAAGTCTACACCTCAATAATCTCAATAACCCTCCTTGGCCTCTCCACAACCTTCTCCCAAACCCGCAAGTCCGTCTCCCAAACCCTCCCCTCCCTCTCCTCCGCCCTCCTCACCCGCTCCCAAATAACCTCAACCCTTAACCTCCTAACCTCCCACCTCTCCTCCCCCACCAACAGCTGGAGATTAACCGAAGGTCTCCTTTTAACCTTAACCTCCTTCCTCCGTCGTTTCCTTCCTTCTCCCCCCGGTTTTAAATTCGGGGAAGATCACTACACCACGCTTCCCGAGCAGCTCGATAAAGCCGTGGCGTTCAGAAAGTGCGATGATGACAATTTGAGGGTTAGAGAAGCTAGTGAAGGGTATATGAGGAGTTTAATTAAGAGATTAGAGGAGGTGAGCGGCATATATTTTTGCATTATCGTCGTTAATAATCTAACAAGCCTTTACAATAACGTTGGGCCGGTTAGAGCGAACGCGTCGAAATAGTCGAGTCACTTGTTTCGAAGTTGAGGGGTAATTTTTCTCAAGGAGCAACGAACCTTTTGGTTGTCACTGTCAGCTATCTTCCGACGAGGTGAGGGGGGGGGGGGGGACCGTCCTGAGAGGGAGAGAATCGATAACGATGTGCAACGAGCAATCGAGGCCCGCGAAAAACACCTCCAACCCCCACACGTCGCTTTTGCTCCTATTGCAGCCACTTGACCCTGCGGTCTAGCGTATCTGAAGTTATGTTCGATCACTTAGGTGACCATCAGAGCGTCGTGCGACAGCGTATTGTCGAAGTTTTGGAGCAGCTCTGCGTCATAGACGGCGACGATTGCGACGGTATCGTCGAGGTTTTCAACGGGTTGAAGGAGGATGCAGATGCCGAGGGTTGGGAGAGGTGAGAAATGCAAAACATTCACCAGTCAATACTAGAGCCCTGACCCAAACTTCTTACCCTGCTGCTACTAATCCACCACATAGAGTGGAAACTAAATTCATGCTCATTGAGAGGGTCTTCAGCAGGCTTTTCAACGGGTATTTGGAAGATAGGTTGAGCAGTAAACTGTTCAAACTTAGCGAAATGCCCTCGGCTTGGTTCTCCGACTTGATAGATTTCTTCTACTCGGAGCTGAAGGTCAAGATGTCAGAGCACTCCGATGTCTTCGAAATTAAGAGGATAGGGCTGATGCTTATCTCGGCCCTGGCGAAGATAATCGCGCACTTGTGCCCGGAGAAGATTGTTGCCTTTGACGGACCTCCCGTTGATGACCTCGTGAAGTCAGCAGTCTACCACGTGAGGCACTTGGAGGAGCTAACCCTAACGGGTTCAACAACTTCTGAGCAGCCCTCCTGGGGGGCGAGGTGAGGAACCTCAAAAAGTATCACCGCTACACCAATCAATTCTAACCCGTCGCCTCGCTCCTCTGCCTCGCTCCCCGGTCACAGTTTCAAGGGCATAGCTGACAACGCTGTGAACCAAAGAATATCTTCTGCCGTGTCAATAGCAGTTTCCTCAAAACACTCCAACTGCGCCGTCGTAATTTCCTACTTCAAACGCGCTTTGACAAAGTTCGTTGCGTCTCGTTCACACGAAGCCCTTTCCCTCTCCCTCTCCACAGAGTGTTTAGTCGTCATTTTTACTTTTTTGAAAGACGAGAATGAGAATCCTAACATAATTTCATCCTTGACGTCCTTGATAGACGATAAAATCGACAAAGCTTTAAATGAAGGAGACGCCAAGTCCAAGCGGAATCTGATATCTTCTATCCTCTCCGTCCTTCCTTCCCATGCATCCTTGGTCTACCAGCAGCCTTCGAGGAGCTCACGGTGGATTCACTTTATCTTGGAGTGGCTGAAAAGCGGCTATACTTCTAAAAGTTGGCTGGGCAGCAGCTACAGCTCGGAAGATGTGTACACGAAGTTGTTAGAAATCCTGAGGCGTCTCGTCCTAGCGAGGTGAGGTATATAAAAACATTTGCGCTGGCACTCTTATACAAACCAGTTCTAATTTCCCCTCTCTCAACGCTCCCCTTCAGTCCTAAAAATCTCCAGGTTGGCGGAGCCTTGATGTACTGCTTGTCTGAGGGCTGCCTGAATTGCGGCGACAAGATAGGTGAGAGGTTGCACAAATCGGTCAATTTCGTTTGTTCTGTGGCCACTATCACCGCCACACAACTCTAACTCAGTGGCTCCGCTCCTCGGCACTTTCCGCTCGTCGCAGCCCCACCCAATGTCCTCAAGGGCGTCTTTTCTGTCTTTGAAGAGTGCATAAGCTTTTCGGACTTTCAACTGGACGCGGACGATTGTTTCTTCGACATGTGCACGACCTTGGTCGGGGTTACTTCGGCGGCGTCGTCCTCAGCGAAAGATTTGAAGGGACAATTCAAAGGCATTTCCGTCGATGTCAATGCCGTGGTCAGCAGCTTGCCCACGACACCCGATAAAACGCCCCATGCTGGTGGTGCGGGGGGAATCAACGAATTGAAGAGCGACGCGGTGGAGGAAGAGGGAGAAGAAAGCGACTGGGACGACTGGGACGATAGCGACGAGGAGGGTGGACAGGATGATTATTGTGGAGGCGCAAGTAATACTTTGAAGAATGCTATAAGGTCGCTCGCGGACAAAGTAAAGGCGGTCGGGGATGATGAAACCGCTAAAAGGCTGAACTCTTTATGTTCCTAAGCTTTTTTTCTTATTTACCAGCCTCCAGTGTAACTGTCAGATTTGAAACTTGAAAGGGTCTTGAAGTCCGAGGAGGATATTTCTAGCAGCTCCTCCACCATCTCTGAGCTCTCCTCGCCCTCCAACCCCTCCAATCCCCCCATCTTGACCTCCTTGGAATGTTCCTCCTCCAAGGAATTGCTGAGGTCGAGGTCGGTGTGAATTGTAGTTAAGTCCTCGGACATCTCGGCCAGTAGGTTGGGAGTTGTGGCGGACGTTCGAAGGAAGTCGGGGTTCGAAGTGACAGAGTCGCAAAAGGGGTGCTCGCGGAGACTGACGCTATCTGGACGATGAACGAAGTCGTGCTTGAAGCAACTCTTGAGGAAATCTTTGCCTTCGTCTGAAATGCATTCGGGGATGTTGGGACCTTTTTCCTGGATGCAAACAGAGTACACTGCCTTTGCCTGTGACGCAAACGCAGGTTCGCCTGAAGCCATCTCAACCACAGAAGCTCCTAAAGACCAAATGTCGGTCTTCAGGATGTCGAACTTGAGCTGCGATTTGTCCACCCTCGTGCCGGTCTCGTCAACTAACGACAGCTGCGACCAGAGAAACGAGAGTCGCAAGAAGATGAACGTTAACTATATTTGTCAGTGGTGATAGTGCAGCCGATGAAGGATCCTCTCCCTCTTACCTCCTCGTGCTTGCTCCCGCTCGACATTACCTCCGGGGCCATGTAAATGCACGTCCCTACGTGGCCCGCTGTGAAGCTCTCTTTCTTCACCTGCAAGTTCTCCTGCGTGGCCGTTTCGGTGAATCGCGCAGTGCCAAAATCGGCCAGCTTCACTATCCCGTCGTGCAAAAGTAGATTGCTCGGCTTGATATCGCGGTGCGCAATCTGCCTAGAGTGGAGGAAGGTGAGCCCGTCCAGGATTTGTAGAGTGTACCTGCGCACGACGGCCTCGCACAGGGCTCCCCATTTCTTGATGGCTGCCGCCACACTGCCTCCCGCACAGTACTGCATAAATACAAACAGTTGCTTCTTCCGCTGCTCGGTCCCGAGATAAGACACGATATTCGGATGCTCAAGTTTCCTCAAAAATTCGATCTCGTTCTGTAGGCTACGACGAGCGAAGCGAGTCGCATGGAAGGTCGTTTTGTCAGCGTCAGAAATAGTGCTGGATTTTCGAAGCAATAATTACGTTTGGAAGTCCCGGAGGTGGACGTCGATATCTCGTAACGAGCCTTCTCAGCTCATCGCTTCGCTTCTCGCAAGTTCTCACCTCTTCAAAATCTTGCTGTTCTTTTTCTTAGTGCCACCCCCCGAATGTAGGTTGACGCACTTCACTGCGAACTCTGCGACAACGTGACGTTTACGAGTAAGAATTGGGGGTGCTTTGACTGCTTCGTTTTTCGTCTCACGTCTCACCTGACCCGAAATTGTGGGCGAAGGCCTTGTACACCTTTCCGAAGGCCCCCCTCCCAATCAAGGTCCCTTGCTGCCAAACCAGCCTCTCCGAATTTTTGGGAGTATGCAGAGGCAGTGTCGACATGGAGCTCGTCCCCGGCCTCTGCAGTGGAGAGCTGGCGATGTAAAGCCTCCAGTGCGAAGACTTCGGGCCTGCGTTGCTGTTGTCTCCCCCCCCCTCCTCCCTCCCCCCTCCCTCGTCGTCTTCGTCTTCGTCCTGCATCTTGAACTCCTCCCTCAGAGCCAGCCGCAAATCCCTCTTGCTCTGAATGCTGATCTTGTCGCCCTCATGGTCATAGTAATACAATTTAAAATTGTCGTCCCCTATCTTGTACTCCTTCTTAAGCTTCCTCCTTAGGTCCGCGTAAGTCGAGTCGGTGGGTATTTGCCTGATCCTAATTTCCTCGTCGTCGTCGAAGATCACTTTGGTCCTCACCAGCTCATCATCAGAGTCGTATTCATCTGAAGAGGAGGAGTCATCTTCATCTTCATCATCGTCATCGTCATCGTCATCGTCATCGTCATCGTCATCGTCATCGTCATCGTCATCGTCGTTCTTGTCCTCGGACGATGATGAGCTGTCCTCCTCCGAACTGCTTTCATCCTCCTCACTCTCGGAGCTCGACTCCTCCTCCTCATCTTCGCCACTGCTCTCTCCAAATCCGTCTTCTTCCTCCGTCACGTTTCTGCCTGTGCGTATCGCATCCTTGTCCCTTTCAGAGCCCTCTTTCAAGCTAGTTGACCCCAACGAGAGTCGAAGAAGTCCCGCGCTCATGTATAGACAAATTTTGGCAGCGGCGAGGGGTAGAGGCTGGGAGACAGGAAGGTCTTTGTAGAGAGCAAAACAAGAATTGGAAATCGGGGCAGATGCAGATTGGGATTTTTGCGTGGGCGGACGATCAAAAAAGTTATTCGATTGCAAAGAAAAGGGGCAGTTCAGCCGGAAACTTCAAGGTGTCCCGCTACGTTCTACGGCTAAAATTTGGACTCCAGCACAAACTCTTAACAGGCAAAGCAAAGCACAGCGACTTCTGTTTTGATTCGCCATCCCAAATATCTGCACTCAAGAGGAACGCTTATAGTTCTCGTCTTCCTTATATGCCTCCCGCCGGTATGCAGAAGCGTCCTGTGGCAGTGAACACGGCCGTGACGCCGACAGCAGGCAAGGCTGGCCCCAAGAGTACCAAACGGCCGGGAGCAGGGGCAGGGGGGGAAACACCTGCCGGCTTGCCCCCAATTCTGCTCGACAGCGTTGACCGCACTCCTCAGCCGCTATATGTGTCTAGCTACGGAAGTCTTACGAACGACACTGGCGTAGATGCGGTGGGTGGGCTGAAAGTTGGATCAGATGAAGGAATTAAATACCCCGCAGCGGCAAAGTCTCCCATTGCTGTTACAATCATGACGCCCACGGCCCCGAAGCGGAAGGTGGAGATGTACGTGAAGGAAGAAAAGAAGGTCAAGGCGGAGGAGGAGGTCGAGGAGGAGGGCAAGAAACACAAGCACAAGGGGCACCATGGCCATGGGCACTCGGCTGTTGAGGAGGAGGTTAGTGTGAAGGCAACCGTCCCTATCTTTCCTGTCTACCCGAGGCTAACCCGGACCCCCCCACCTCTCCCCCAACCCCACACCCACCCTTACACACCCCAGGTCGAAGAGAAGCAGGAAGAAGAATTTGTCATCACCCTCACCGAAACCAAGACAGAGTTCCTTGTGAATATCCGCGGCACTGTCATGTCCAACGACGCTCCAAACTACCAGACAATCCAGAAGCGCAACGCCGCGTACGAGAGGGTCCTCGAGGGCCGCGATCATGCCGACAACCTGAGCGAGCGCCACACCCAGACTCTCAGCTTTGCTCACAAGACCAAGGTCGTGCAGAGCGAGCCTCCCAGCGCCAAGAGCATGAGCTGCCAGGCGACTGATTGGGACATTTACGACAGCTACAAGGGGGAAGAGAAGGAGAAGGGGGATGATATTGCCGTGCAGACGGCTAGCGCACAGACTAGTAAGGGCGACGGGAAGGAGGAGAGCAGCGTGGACACCCTTGTGAACAACTTCACCTCGGCCCTGTCTGCCCCCGACTGCCTCCTCGACGTCTCGGAAGCCGTCGTCAGCGGCGCCTCCTTCGCCTCCAAAGACAGCGCCGACTACGCCAATAGTGAAACTATCATCTCCAAGGCCAAGAATGGCGCCATAATGGGATCCCCCAGTCTCCTCAAGAGCCTGGAGCTCATGGAAAGAGCCGTGCAGCAGAATTTGAACCACAAGAGCCATCTGATGTACAGGAATTATCCGGAGGGGAGCAATGCAGAGGTCGTCCCTAAGGTCAAGGACGAGGCTGGCAGTGCGCTGGGCAATGACACGTCCGTGGCGAATAGTTCCATGAGCAAGCTCTTCTCCTTCTCTTGCAAGCTCTCTGACGGCAGGTCGGCCACTACCATGAGCTGGAACAAGGGCAACAAGGACGTCCTGGCCGTCGGCTACGGGAGCTTCCACTTGAGCGCCAGCGAGGCAAGCGGTGGAATCATCATGTTCTGGTCGATCAGGAACCCCGCCCACCCGGAGAAGGTCATCAAGACACCGTCCGGCGTCACCAGCATCGACTTTAGCTCGGCTCACCCGAATATGATCGCGGTGGGGATGTACAATGGGACAGTGGCTGTGTATGACGTTCGAAGGGACGTGGACTTCGACGTCCCCGTTTTGGAGAGCGGGTCGATGGAGCAGAAGCACATGGACCCCGTCTGGGAGTGCAAGTGGGTCGACAAGGGACCAGAGAGGGGAGAGAGCCTTGTGACCATCGCCACGGACGGAAGGGTCCTGGAGTGGAACATGAAGAAGGGCCTTTCCCTCACTCCGCTGATGGTCCTCAAGCGCATCGGCAACAGTGACGGCGTCATCAGCAGGCAGGCCAGCGGGTTGTGCTTGGACTTTCCCTTGGATGACAGCTCGATGTACTTGGCTGGGACCGAGGATGGGCACATTCACAGGTGCAGCTGCAGCTACAACGAGCAGTACCTGGACACCTTCAGCGGTCACAGCGGGCCGGTGTACAAGGTCAAGTGCAGCCCGTACCACCCCGACGCGTTCCTCTCCTGCTCCGCGGACTGGACCGTGAAGCTCTGGCACTCCAAGGACACCAGCGACTGCCTTCGCGAGTTCCACACCGTGGGGCTGAGCGACGTGGTCAACGACATAGCATGGAGCCCCAACAGCTCGACGGTCTTCGCGAGCGTCACGGGAGACGGACGAGTAGAGGTCTGGGATCTCAACAGCATGGATCCCAAGATGAGCTACAAACCACCGGCCAACGAAGCCATTCTAGGCGTTACCCCCTTGACCACGGTCCTCTTCAGCGAAAATGCACCGGTGCTCGCCACCGGAGACGCCAAGGGCAAGGTCGACATCTTCAGGCTAGTGGGCATGGAAAGCGGGGGAGAGCAGAGCGAGCAGAGGAAGAAGCTCGAGGGCTTTTTGGGAAGTGAAGAGTAGAGTAGTCGTTCGAAATATGTTCACCCTAAATATTTTAGTACTTTAAACGGAAGTTGACGGCATTATGTCATATTTGATTTTAGTTACGCCCTTCTTGCACTTGATCCCGGTCACGGTGAATTCGCTGAGCTCCTTGGTCGAGCGCACGTGGGTGCCTCCGCAGGGGCATTTGAAATCTGCGACCCCGACGATTCGCACTTCGGGGTCCTCGAAGAGGGAGAAGTCGAAATTTTTCTGCGTCCGATTGAGCTCCGCCTCTGCCTCCTCCTTGATCTGCATGCATATCGTTGTGGGAATATCTTCGTTCACGAGGGTCACGAACTCCTCCTTCAATTTCTTCACTAGCTCCTGCCTCTTGTCAGCTTCAACCAAACCTTTGTACTCCACAGTCGGCCCGTCTGGGAAGTGATATCCCTTCTCGGGAGGGAGTTCGTAGCCCAGGCGGTACATCGCGCTGTCAACGAGGTGCCCCGCCGAATGATATTTCGAGTGAAGTAGCCTGGTCTCGGAGTCCACGTTGAGCGTGCACGTGTCGCCAACTCGAATGTCCACGTCCGCGGCCACTACGCTGCAGTGGTGCGTTACGACGTTCGTCTCGAAGCTGAAGGTTGCCTTCTTCACAGTTAAAATTTGTTCCGTTCGTTCAATGGAAATGGTTCCAACGTCGGATGGCTGTCCTCCACCCTGGGGATGGAACGGCGAGGCGTCGAATGCAAGGTCGATGAGGGTTCCGGTGGCATCGTCGCCCTGCTGCTGCTGTTGTTCAGGGCGAGATATTGAAAGCACTTTGCAACCTGCCTTTGACGTTACGAAATTGCCTTCATAAGGCAAGTAAAGTCGATCTGTGGGGGGTATTGACACAGGGGAATTAATAATTGCCAAAGCGGCCATTTCACAATTGGTGGGGTGTGTGAGGAGGGAAATCCATTCTGGAGAGCATCAAGAGCCGGGGTGAAAGAGGGTAGGAAAGTTATGGTGCCGGGCGCTTCTGGGGAGGTGGCGGGGGCGGTAATCGACCTTTGTGTGTACAAGGGGGGTCAGCGTCGTTGCGATTGTGGGCGAGCGCTTTTTTGGGATTCTACAAGAATTTGCCTGTGACTGTGACTGTGAGGGAGGGGGGAGTTCGTATTAATACCATAGGCTGTAATAAATTATTATTCTGAAAATTAGGATGAATTCCGATGTGCAAATTTTGATTTTTTATTATTGTAGAAGGAACAACCGATTCTTCACATCATTTCTCCTCGCCGTTGGTCACCGCCGAGGTATTTTGGTTGCCCTTGCTGCGTCTGACGGTGTGGTTTGATCCGTAGCCAAAGAGCTCGTTCTTATACCTACGGGGAAGAAGGCGGCAAAATAATTAGATTCCAGCGCGGAGAACGAAATGCCTTATAAAACACTCACCTGCTCTCATCGATATTCCCATGCTCGTCGGTGAACTTGGCCTTCGCCAGCGCGAAATACGTGCTCATGGTAAGTAGCGCGTCGCTCCCCGCCTGGTGCTCCGGTCCGATCCTGACCGCTCCGAGGTCGTCCGCCGTCCTCTGCAGTCCCCCCCAGAACCCATCAACAAGACTGGCCATGTATTTGATATCATATATGGTGGGAAAGTATTTGTAAAGGAGGTCAAAGAAGTCCTTCTCCTCGTTCGGGAGAGGACTGCTCGTGAGGAGCTTCAGCAGGTACCCGTAATCGTACCCGCTGTGAAAGCTCGTCCAAACTACCCTATCCTCCAAGACAAGGCCAGAGGTCATGATGAGCTCCCCGAACTTCACGGGGTCGATTCCCCTGGTCTCGTGAGTCTCGAAGGATATCCCTGACTTGACCAGCAGATCGATCGAATCCTGAGCGAACATGTCGCTCGAAAGGGAAAACTTGAAGTTGAACTGCCAGCACGGGCAGCCCTCGGCGAACTCCCCCTTCTCGTCGGCGAATGCTATGCCCAGCTGGATTATGCGCAGGAGATCGACGTTGCACTTTAAGCTCTGATAGTGATAGTCGCTCGCGAAGGTTTCGCTGACGGGCCGGGCGACCACGCCGGGGAACTCGGTGTCCATGGCGATGTAACGGTGGGTTTCTACGAGGGAACGGATTACGTCAAATTCTTGGAGGAGGTTGTCGGACCACACGTTGCGAATCTCGAGGGACTTGCCGGAGGGGGTTTTGAATCGACAGTGGGCGGTGTTCGAGGGGGGGTTGCCTGTGGCCGCGACGTTGTTTACTTGGTGTTAGGCGTGCTACGGTATGGGAGTTGTTGGGGGAGTTCACGCGCTCGAATCAACAAAGTTTTGTAAAGGAATCACCTGTATCTGCACTTGGCGTAAAAGACTGAGTAGACGGATCCATGGTAACCTTAAGGTCACACTATCACGTCTAATACGTTACGTTAGCAAACAACGCTGTTCAAATGGTAGCAGTCTTCTGGGGTTAAAAGAGGGCGGGGTTCGTTTGTGAGGGGTGAGAAATGGGAAACTAACAAGGCGCAGCCGAGCCGGCGCGCCGTCCTCGTTTGCTGAGCAGGCCAGCTATTGTCTCAAATCTTGGCAACTAAATGTATCATGTTGTTCACCTCGCAATTTCTATTTTCCAGGCAGATCTTCGACAGACAAAATCACAACCCCATTTCTCCTCTCTCGTCCCGCGCCGAGAAAAGCCAAAAATGCTACATGTGTGTACATGCCGCATGTCCACCACTCTAACCCTACTAGCCAAGCACCGCATACTCACGAGGTCCCACTCGCTCCTGGCTCACCGCCTCTGCCCTGCAACGTCTTCAGCTACCCTTCACCAGCCCGTTCGCAACAACCACGCGGCGGGCGGGCAGAATTTCCGGCCGGAACGTACCGAGTACGCGAATTTGGTCTCAAAGAGCCTCCTCCCTGGCGAAAGAGAAGAGGTAAAGCAACGCTTTTTTGACAGAAGGAGAACGTCAAAGGGCAAAGATCCCTTGACGACATCCAGATGAAGAACACAATCACTCACCCCATCGCCTCTCTTCACTCCCCAGTTCTGGATGTCCATAGCCAACCGCGAAATAACCTGGACCACCCCCCCATCTACCGCCCTCTCAATTTCCCCCTCCGGCACTCACAACTGGTTCCCCTCGGGCACCCTCAACATGTCCCAGAACTGCCTCGACCGTCACCTACCCTCCCGCTCCTCTCAAGCGGCCATCGCTTACCATTCAAGCGTCGGCGGAAACAGCCGAAGCATAACTTACGAAGAGCTTCTAAACGACGTCAGTAAGTTTGCCGGCGGTTTGAGGTCTTTGGGTGTTGAAAAAGGTGACAGAGTTCTTCTATACATGCCCATGGTCCCTGAGGCCGCAGTCGCGATGTTAGCTTGCGCGAGAATCGGTGCAGTCCATTCTGTTGTGTTTGGAGGCTTTGCGGCAAAGGAGTTAGCTGTCAGGATAACTGACGCTTCTCCTAAGGTCATAGTAACAGCCGACTGCGGACTCGAGAGGGCGAGGTGTATTCCCTACATGCCCGCTATCAACGAGGCTATTGATTTGGCGGATTCCCCCGAGCCCAGTGTTGTCGTTTTAAGGCGACCCGAGGGAAAGGCCCGTGGAGTCAGCTATGAGATGAAGGAGAGGGACAGATGCTTCTACGAAACGATCGAGAACGGAGAGGTGACTGCGCCGGTGCCTTTGAGCGCTAACGATCCGCTTTACACAATATACACGAGCGGGACAACAGGAGATCCGAAGGGCGTTCTCAGAGATAATGCTCACGCTGTCCACCTCAAGTATTCGATGAGCTCGTATTACAGCTTGGAGGAGGGGGAAACGTTCTTCGCGGCGTCTGACATCGGATGGGTTGTGGGACACTCTTACATCGTTTACGCTCCTTTACTGCATGGATGCACTTCTGTGCTGTTCGAGGGCAAACCTGTAGGCACCCCGGATGCAGCCGAGTACTGGAGGATCATCGAGAGGTACAAGGTGAACGCGATGTTCACCGCTCCGACGGCGCTACGAGCGATCAGGAGGGACGATCCTGAATCGGATCACACGAAGGATCACGATATTTCGAGCCTGAGGGCGTGCTTTGTGGCGGGAGAGAGGGCCGACCCGGACACTATACGTCACTTTGAAGAGAAGCTCGGGCCCTCGATCCCCGTGGTTGACCATTGGTGGCAAACGGAGAGCGGGAGCCCGATGTGTGGCGTTCAATTCAGTGATGTGGGAACGGTGGGAGGTAGCTGCGGTCTTCCTCTTCCTGGCTTTGACATTCAGATCCTCAATCCAGAAACTAAGGAGAGGATCACTGCGCCAGGCGTCCTTGGATCTATCGCCATCAAGCTCCCCTTGCCGCCGGGCTTCATGACGACGCTGTACAACAACAATGAACGCTACAAGAAGAGCTACCTCGAAACTTTCCCTGGCTACTATGACGCGGGCGACGCTGGAATGCTTGACAAAAACGGTTACATCCACATTATGGAGAGAACCGACGATGCAATTAACGTCGCGGGACATAGAATTAGCACCGGCCTCCTCGAAGAAACCGTGTTGCGCCACCCCAATATTCCCGAATGCGCGGTCATAGGAGTCAACGACTCTCTCAAGGGCGTCGTCCCCGTGGCATTGTTCGTCGTATCTGGGAACTGCAAGTCCACCTCTATCGCAGACGATGTCATCAACCTTGTGAGGGAGCACGTGGGACCCGTAGCGAGCATGAAAACTGCGATCGAAGTCCAGGCACTGCCCAAGACTAGGTCTGGAAAGATATTGCGCCAAGTCATTCGAAAAGTTGCCAACGGTGAAGAGTATAAATTGCCCGGTACCATCGAGGATGCCAGCGTGGTAGACGGTATTATCGAGGCGTTTGGAAAATAGAAAATAGAAAATAGAGACACAACAATTCCTATAAAATCTCCTCGTTGTGTATTTGTTTATTATAATTCCTTCCCCTATTCTTTCGCGAGCATTCCCAAGAGAGCCTCGACGATGTCCTCCTTTTTCCCGTATGCCTTCCCCCTCCCCTTCAGCGCCATTTTAATCGCCTCGTAATTAAATCCCTCAACTTCCTTCCTCAAAAATTCATCTGCGCTCTCTTGCTCGTCCAGATTACGAACCACGAAGTCGTCGAAGCAGTCAAGCTTGCAAGCGAGGGCCAGGCACAAGATGCCGTTTATTCCAGGACTCTCGATTTCGTGACCGCGCTGGATGTACGTCTCGAATGGGTGCGTTTTTGAAAGGGAAGTGACGAGGGAGAGGTAGAAGTACGAGAGGGTTTTGTCGTCGGATGATTTGGAGGTGGTGGTGAGTCTGTAGATCTTCTTTAACTTGACCAAGTAATCGTACCACTCCTGCTCGCCGTAGTTCATCAGGCAGCCGTAAACCAACTGAAACAGAGGCCTGACATCCTTCTCCTCCATGATCAGTTTACGCTCCTCGAAATCGCCCTTGAACTCCTTCAAAAGTATGTAGTTGTGCAGGATAGTCTCCTCCGTAGACGGCAGCATGCTGAATTTTTTCATCACTATCTTGCTCTGGGTGCGCAGGACCGCCAGGGCCTTCGCGTACTCGGAGGTGAAGAAGAGCGAGAGCCCGTGGAGGGGCAGGTACATAGACGGACTCTGAGACGTAAGGACGTCGTAGTTCTCCACGCACTGGGGGAACTTTAAGGAAAGGAAGGCCGTGGACGACTCTTCGAGCAAATTATATATCTGGGATTCAGACAGCTTCCCACCCTCGTGCGGCGTCCTCGACAGGGTCGACTGGTACATGGACTCGGTCTGCACTACGGGCAGCGGTAGGTTGGTGGCGTTTTTAATGGCGCTTGTCTTGCCAGGCACAGCAAAGGGTGCGGGCTCGTCAGGGCCCTTCTTTGAAGAGGGTGGATGGGGGGTCTCAAATAGTGCAGTGGAGGGCTGCGTTCGAAGAAGAGCAGGAAGGAAGCTACTTGGAAGGAGGAAGAGGAGGGGGAGAAGAAGCATTGACGGTGAGACTCTACTTATTTGGGCAACAAAAGAGGGAAGTACTTCGGTTTTTGTCGAGATAGTATTATTTGTTCTTTCCCGACAAGCTAGAGAGTTGGCGATTCTTTCGGGCGATAGCTTGTATTATTCAGTCGTCGTCGTTTGTTATTGGCGTGTGTGATTCGCAAAAATGTTGATTTTCTTCTCGTCTGTTTTCCAGGGATCCTGGGCGGACAAGGAAAAATATTTTCAAAATGATATATTCGAGTATGACCAAGCCATAACGCTTAATCTCCACGAGGAGGGATGGTTAAACTATTGTTTTCAGAACAAGCATTCCCGGAATCATATTTTTCTTAATAAGTGTTTCGTCCCAACCCCCCCCTCTTCTTCCTTCAACCCCCCCACCAACCCCCCCCCACCCCCACCCCTATTCCCCCTCTTAGTGCTGGTGCTGCGCAAAGTGAATGAACACCTGCTCCAACGTCGTCTGACTGACTGTGTAGTCCTTGATCTTCAGCT